>LFIW01001216.1:0-120796 GCA_001625285.1 Colletotrichum incanum
TCATTACACCAACCCGCAGTTTTGCTCACCTCTGCCTTTCCACCGCCCTTCAAAGCCGTGTTACAATCCCCCCCCCCCCCCCCCCCCATACTATCGTCATACGCAAAAACTGTCCATTCTATCCATTAAAATGGTCGGAACTGTTCCCGAAGAAGGGCAAATGCTCTTGGCCAGAGACGCCACGTTCGAAAAAATTCTGCACAAAGGCTCGTCGAAGACCGTGGGTATGTCGGCGATGTTGAAAAAGGACCACGAGGCACAGAAAGCGGCCACAGATGAATACTTCAGGCATTGGGACAACAAGGGCGCACAGAAGGAGACAAAGGAAGACCGAGATGCAAGTTGAATTTCTGTGCCGTGCGGTACGCTTTCACCAACTGATGCCCTTGTCTTTACAGGCTCGAACAGCAGACTATGCTTCCCTAACCAGACAGTAAGTGTTTGAAACCCTTTCGGAAATGGTTACCTCGACTAACAATATGAACAAAAGATACTACAACCTTGCCACTGACTTTTATGAATATGGCTTCGGTCAAAGCTTCCACTTTTGCCGCGCAGCGGCAGGCGAATCTTTCAAACAGGGCATCGCAAGACACGAACACTACCTGGCCCACGTGATCGACATTAAAAAGGATATGAAGGTGTTGGATGTCGGCTGTGGTGTGGGTGGACCGGCTCGCGAGATTGCCAAGTTCACGGGTGCCTATGTCACTGGTCTCAACATCAACGAGTACCAAGTGGAACGGGCGACAAGATACGCCGTGAAAGAAAAAATGGACAAGCAAGTTCAATTTGTACAGGCTGACTTTATGGTATGTTTTGCGGACGCTGCGTATCCTATCCGGATTTCCAGACCCTCCACTAATAACTAATATATATTAGAACATTCCATTTGAAGACAGCACTTTCGACGCTATCTACGCCATCGAAGCTACCGTCCACGCACCCTCTCTCGAAGCCGTATACTCGGAAATATTTCGCGTCCTCAAGCCCGGCGGCGTCTTCGGCGTCTACGAGTGGGTCATGACAGAGAATTACGACGATGCCGACCTTCGCCTGCGCAAGATCCGCATCGATATCGAGCAAGGGGACGGCATCGCCAACATGGTCAAGGTTACAGAGGCACTGCGAGCGTTCAGGGCCGCCGGCTTCGACATCATCCAGCACGAAGATATGGCGGAGCGTCCGGACCCGAGCCCGTGGTACTGGCCCCTGGACGCCGGCAGCTGGAGACACGCACAAACGATGGGCGATTTGCTGTATACCTTCCGCATGACAAGCCTTGGACGGTTTGTCACGCACGGGTTCCTTGGGCTCATGGAAACGCTGAGACTTGCGCCGCCGGGCATGATGAAAATGTCCGACAGCTTGTCTGTGGCTGCCGATGCGCTGGTATTGGGCGGCAAAGAGAAGATTTTCACGCCAATGTATCTCATGGTGGGTCGGAAGCCTGCGACAAAAGAATAGGCAAGCCTCACATGCCACCATGTCTGGGAACTACAATAGACATAGAACACTTTCCTATGTAACTCCGGGGGTGGTTAAACAAGTCATCACGACAATGAAATGTAATTAGAAAGGAAAAGATAAAGATAAACAAGCAATAATTATGTTTTAGTCGACGTAAAAAGATGGACGATCTGGGAATCGAACCCAGGACCTACCGCATGCTAAGCGGTCATTATACCACTAAACCAATCGCCCACATAGATGATCTAGCCCGGACTTGAACCGGAGACCTTCAGTGTTCTCAGACGATTTGCTTCGAGCTGTTAGACTGACGTGATAACCAACTACACCACCAGACCAGGTGAATTGTTGGTATTAGGGTGCGAAAATATAACATATATTTCTACGAAATTGTGAAACGGTGGACAAGATGAGTCGTGAAACGAGGGGAGGAAACCCTGGTGGGGCCGGCTCGGGGCGGCGGTGTTCTGGACCGGTGGGTGGGCCGGAGCTAATGCCCAATTCCATACGGGCTTGACCGATGGGCTGGGGTGTGACAGTCAGCACTCAAAAAGTCCTTGTGAGTGGTCTCGAGAATATTCTTGGGGCCCTCTTCTGAGACAAGGCTCCAACACGTGTTTCTTCCGACTGAGGCATGCTCTACCTCGAGGTGGATATGCACGACAATGATGGCCTGATGTCGCGTCTGCAGATGAATGACCTTTCGACACTGTGGTTCACGGAAGAACCTGAATAGTTCTCCGTGTGGCTTGCGAGCCCAAGTGGGAACTGCAGCATAACAGGCCAATCCGGACGCAATCCAGGATATGGCACACGCAGGTCCTGATGACTACATGATATGTTTCACAGGCAGGCGTAGCTCTGTGCCTCATAGCGTGCAACCGCCCGCACTATCATAAAGGCGCCTTTAAATAAGGGGATCATATCCCCAATCTCACAATTAGATTATCCAAAGGAGCCTTTTTCTTGTATGAGTCGGAGATATAGCCTCTCATTTTAGTATTGCTTTTCTATTTCATTGTTACCATGAACTCGTCTCAATTGAACTCTGATTTTCAGCCAATGTATTCGACCGGCTGTAGTTGAGATTGAGCCTCGCATATTTATTTGAGTTCCGGGGACGTAGGGTGGCCCCCATAAGCTTATCCCACCGATCCAACCATCATTGATCATCAATACGTCGTGGACCCATCTATCCTAGTTTGCAGCTGGCCAAGGTCACTTCTAGCGTAGTTTTCCTTGGCTGTCGGTCAAGCGTGCTGTCCCCCGCAGCTTTACCCCAGACTCCATCCCAGAGTGAAATGGATCGCTTGTCCATAGTCTGAAGTAACGCCTCCCAAAGATCCAGTTATCCTGCAATTAAACCAGCCGTGCACGCGGAACGCCTTCCATCTCGCTACCGATTCCGTCAACGAGAAGGGTCCCTCGGCTGCGTCCACCATACCTTACCCCAAGAAACCTTTGTTTCCCTGTCCGTGATATTTCCCCATGGCCAACTGTGATTCGGACTGCCAAATTTCCACCACTGAAAGCAGAGCGTCCCTCATTAGCCGGCTCTTGGCGCAGACGCGGAGTAGCGATATGGCTGGATGAAGGGTCCCGACCCGGCAGGCTGGATGACTATCATTGGCAATGGTATCTGCAAAGCAGACAGGGTTCTCCGCATGGAGCCATTGAGATTGATCACGACTTGGAAAATTACACGGCTGAAGGCTGTATTTTGGAGGTTGAAGCTCGGTTCGAGCGAGGTCGGCATGAGAGATTCTTGGGTGACCATGGGCATTGGTGGACGTGTATAAGTAGATCCGGGCTGTCTCCCAAGTGAATGGCTTCATCTTGTGCATCATCCCGATTTCTGTCTCCTTTGGTCCTTCCCGATCCTTCCTGGGCATTCGCCATCATGAGAATCAACGCTCCCGCCCTCCTCTGCGCTTTTGCGAGCCTGGCTACAGCCAACCCTCTCGACTGGCTCGGAATTGCCTCTTGGGACGTGGAGGGCTTTGCCAAAGACAACCCAATTGGCAAGACCACAGGAGGCAAGGGCGGCCCGACCGTTACCGTCACAAGCGTCCCCGAGCTTCAAACCGCCGTCGTCGGCAGTGACCCCAAGACCATCGTCCTGAAGGGCGAGTTCACTCTGCCTGCACGTCTCAACATCGGCTCCAACAAGAGTCTTATTGGCTTTAAAAATCAGGCGCACATTACCGGCAAGGGCCTCAACGTCTACAATGCGACCAATGTCATTCTGCAAAACCTCAAGATTAGCTACATCTTGGACAACGACTGCATCACCATCCGCAACTCTACGAGGGTTTGGGTTGACCATAACGAGTTCACCTCAGACATTTCTCAGGGCCCTGATTTCTATGTATGCCCACATATGGCAAACCAGACTTGGCGGGGGCATCGCTAATTCTTTATAGGACGGCCAGGTCGACATCATCCGCGCCTCAGATTGGATCACCGTCTCCTGGAATTACTTCCACGACCACTGGAAGTCCTCCCTCGTCGGAAACGACGCCACCTTCCGCGACCTTGACTCCGGTCACCTTCATGTCAGCTACCACCACAACTACTGGAAGAACATGGGCACTCGTGGTCCTGCAGGTCGCTTTGGCACCCAGCATATTTACAACAACCTCTATGAGGACTTTCTCTACCAGGCCATTCACTCTCGTTCTGATAACCAGGTTCTCGTTGAGGGCAACGTCTTCCGCGGTAAGACGCGTGAAGCGCTCAGCACGTATGGCCTTGTCATCCCCGAAGATTCGCCCAACACCTGCGTCTGTGGTGATGAGGAGCTGGACGGATTCGCCAACCTTGGTTCTCGTAAGTCAAGTCCCGCTTTTGCTATTCACATGAAGGCACAGAGCTAACAACAAAATAGCCAACGACTGGGGAAAGGCTGGTGTCAACATCACCCGGAAGGGTACCTTCTACAAGGCACCATACAAGTTCAAGCTCACCCCTTTGCCCCTTCTAGCTCCGATCATCAAGCTTGGCGCCGGCGTCGGTCGTGTCTAAGTCGTCTTTGTTGGAATTAGCTATAATAGACTTTGCTTAGTTTTGGACAATGTCGTCTTCGACATGTCAGCTTCATGTAGTCGGTGTTTCCTAACCTCCATTGCTTCGACCTACTCGCGTTTGGAACTCGTCTGATTATCGCCAGAGGCTAAGCTGGCTGCTAAAGGGTTGGAATGGCGACTAGAATGTTATCCCACACTTTTACCTGTTTGAGAGTTACCACTGTATTGTCCCTTCGGTTGGATTCTATGCGTATGAGGTTTTGGCGAAACCCTTCAGACTAGAGTGCCTGCTTTTTGACATCATCTGAAACCTTTGCACGTTCGAGGCCTTCCAGAAGCAGAGAAGGCATGTTGAAGGAGGGCTATCAGACAGATCGCATCGGCAAGCTATTTCGAGACTAGTTGGAGTCGTGTGCCATCGCAAGTCATCATCAGACGAAGACCATCCGAACATTGGACACAACCCAAGTTGCACAGTCAGTGCAACTTCACTACACTGCAAAAGATAATCTGAAGTAGTCTAAGATAATAAGAAGTGGATTGAGATAGAGAATGATTAATATGCTATAGCCATTGGGTAAGTTGCTGTTGAACCTTAGGAGCGGTCTCAAAGAGTCCAGCTCAATGTTTCCCGTTCTGCCTCTCGGAAGCCAACAAACAGCCACAACTAAGTTTTCAGAAACGCAACTTCTCTACATTGTTCAACAAAAAGTTGAAGCTGTCTTGACGGAAATCATCGTCTATGAGATCAGCCTCGTCGGCTTTCATGTGCAGCAACTTGTTGCCGTCTTTCCACTTTGGCCAGTTAATTAATTTTACCTTGGCGGTGCCTGTGCCGCCGGAGGAGTCGTTTGGATCTAGGTTGTAAGCGAAGTTGAAGTAATATGCCCGCGTCGCGGCCGCAGCGTAGTTAGGCTTGACTCCGTAAAAGACTTGGAGGAGGTCGGAACCGTGGAAAGTGCCGAGAACCGGGGTGCCGTAGTCGTAGCTAGCCAAGTAACTCCAGTTGTTGACCTCTGGCTGAACTGCCTGGGAGATGTTGAACACTGCCCTCCGAGTAAGAGTGAAAACGGCGTCACCGAGTATAGCAGCAAGACGCTTAAACTGAGGACGGACTTCGTTGAAGAAGGCGGTTCTGAATGGAGATCCTTCGGATGGTCTTGGGTCGTATGTTGCAACCAGGTCTTTAACTTGCTGGGGGGAGGCGTTGTTGAAATAGAGCGTCGAGAGATACTCTTCGACTTCTCGGGTGGAGGTAATATTAGGTTGGAAGAGAGCGAAAAGAGTGCCTTCATCTTCTTGATCCCCTAAAATAAACGGTACTTTGGGCAACTTGCCCGATGTCGCGAATATTTCGGGGCTTGAAGGGACATTTTTGCCATCTGGTCGCGGAAGGTATGACAAGGCGACGGAACTGTAACTCAGTAAACCCGGTACGGAGTTTGCAGCCTTTCGCATGGTCTGCAAACATTGAGTCAGTAGAGTGAGAAAAGCATTAGCACGTTGGAGACGGCTTACGTCAAACGGGAGGTCGCGGAGACACTTCAACCGGTCTTTCGCACCTTCACAACCTGCAGCAGACAGTACCTGTTCATAGATCTTAGTAGCTTTGGGGGAATCCATTGGGTCGGTAGGGACAGCAGATCCGGAGTTCATGATGGCGCCGCGGAATAGATTCTTTCCGTTCCTGGTAATATTGCCATTGAATAGAGTGTACTGGCTAAAAATCGAGATGGCCCCAGCAGATTCTCCCCAAAGGGTAACTTTGTCAGGATCGCCGCTTGAAAAAAAGGTCTGCAGTCAGTGCTGTGAGAAAGAACTTATGAGAGCTGATATGACTTACCCAAAGCTAGCAATGTTATCTTGAACCCATTCGAGTCCCATCCGCTGATCGAGCAGACCGGCATTGGAACTGCCTTCTTCCATGAGGTCCTTGCCCGGCATAAATCCCCACGCTCCCACACGGTAATTGACAGCCACAAAGATGAAAGGCTTGCCTGTCGACATGCCTTCGGCGACGAGACCAGCTCCATTATACATTGAAGTGCTTCCCAACTCGAAGCCTCCACCAAAAATCCAGTACAACACTGGAAGTTTATCCCCTTCTTTCGTTCCGGCCGGACGCTGAACGTTGATTGTCAGGCAATCCTCTTGTCCAACGGCCAGGTTTTTGAGAATGGGGAGGTTGAGCACTTTGTCGAGAAGGTCTGGAGGAATAAAGGGCGAGCCAAAGTTGGTATTCAAGGCAAATTGTGGGCATGCCTCCGGTTGTTCTGTGGTCGCGTCAACTTCCCCCATGGCCTCTGTTAGGCGAACCGGAGGCTTGAATCTCAACTCGCCGACGGGAGGCTTTGCAAATGGGATTCCCATGAACGATTCGACCTCGCCAGCCTTGGCTCCGAGGAAGCCTTTAGTGTTGCCCTTGAGGTTCGCTTGGGGCGCCTTGATGGTGACCCGAGGGGTCCCGCCACCTCCTCTTTTCTGTGGCGCGGCACATGCTAGAGCAACTAAAGAGACGAACGCGAGTGCCGAGGGAATCATAATTAAGGACGGTTTGTAGGAAAGAAGGCGTTTGCTTCCCAGAGTATCCGTTCTCACTGTATCATGAACACGATGAGAGTCAACGATGAGCCACAGGTTATTGAAGTGGCCTTGCGCCGACTTATGAGATCAGAGTCATTCCACTCGTCTCCGGAACCGATTCGAAGACAATGATATCATAAGATTGCAGAGCCACGATCCCATCGCTTACATCTAGGTTTACCGAGCTAGCTTAATAACGGATGAACCAGATTTTGTAGTGAGAGTCCTCGTGCAGGTCTCGGAAACTCATGGGGAGTCTTCGCATCGCATGCCCCAAAGCAGATGTGTTGCTATATTTTGACGGTAGGCAGGGGCGTAGACAATAAGAAGGGCCACTCAACAGGCATGGATGAGGAGCTCACTTGAGCGTTCGGTCCCATTGTTGAGCGGGGTGTCCTTCCGAGCCTCGGCAACGACGTCGCAGGTGATGGGCCGGCAGGTGTCATGCACCCTCACATTCAGATGGCTGCGGCTCAGGGTATCCATCTAACCAGATGGGGAATGTACCTCACGCGGGGGAGCAAACGCAACTTGCAATCGGGCTCGTGTGAATGAATCGGTCACTGTCGATGCTTAACGAGCCTGGTATCGTCAGATCAGGTTAAAAGCTCATGTCCTGCGACGGTCCATTTTGCGAGGAATATCAGACGGAAGGCGCTTCAGCCAGCCCAGGATCCAATGTTCAGGCCTTCGAACTCGTATTCGGCACCGCGGGTTAAAGGATATCCCCGGACGGAACAGTTTTAGGGAGCTTGGGTACATTAGCGAAGCTTCTACAACATCCTGGAAGGGTTTATCTAGGGTTTGTCTCTGCCAACTTTCCGTGAAGCCGGGCAAAATCGTGCCGCAGGGAGCACGTACACAGAATGAACAAGAGTTGTGAAAAAAGTCCGATTGGCTCTACCTTGTTCTTCTAGAGCTACTTAGATCCTTGCCCTACCAGCCGGCGGCGGCGGCATTACGTATGGCCAGAGATGGCCTTGGGCTGGTACAGTTCCTCCAGGTATTTCTCTTCCTCATCAGTTAGAACCTTGCCGTCTGCAGTAATGGCTTGGTCAATCCGGTCGACACTGCTGAAGCCAATGATGGGGCTCGTGATGCGTTTGTTGATCCATGCAAGTGCCACGTGAGCCATGGGCCAGTCGCGTTTCTCTGCGATCTCTTGCACACGCTTTATGATGGTAAGATCCGGCTCGACCGTCCCATGGCTACCGGGTTGGCTCTCCTTTTCGCTCTTGCTACGAGAGGTGGATCCGAAGTCCTTTGGGGGTCGGGCCAAGTGGCCACGGCCTATGATTCCCCAATTAGCATGACTTAAGAACGGGATTGGCAGGTATGTACTTACAAAGGGGAGCCCAAGGGATCAAACCTACTCCCGTGTCGTTGCAAAACCGGTTCATCTCCCTCTCTTCCTCACGATATAGGAGGTTGTACTGATTCTGCATACTCACGAACTTGGTCCATCCGTTTCTCTCGGCCACGAATTGCATCTGCGCGAACTGTGTCCCCCACATGCTGCTTGCACCGATATATCGTACCTTTCCTGTCTGGACGAGGTCGTGCAGTGCCTTCATCGTCTCCTCAATGGGAGTATTGGGATCGAATCGGTGGATCTGGAGGAGGTCGATGTACGGGGTATCGAGTCGCTTCAGGGACGCCTCAACCTGATTGAAAATGGCACCTCTGGACAAACCCCATTGGTTCTGGTAATCTTTCGACTTGTTGACCTCCTCGCGATAGTTGAAGTGCCTAGTTTCTGCATTTCAACCGTTTAGTAAGTAAAACTCATGGTTTTTTTGGTTTTTTTTTGGCAGACTTACCAGGCTCCTCGCCGACAGCAAAGAAACACTTGGTCAAGATGACGACTTTTTCGCGTGGAATGTTGTACTTCTTAAGGGCCTTGCCAATAGTCACCTCCGACGCACCGTTGGAGTAGACATTAGCCGTGTCCCAGGTGTTCAATCCTCGATCGTACGCCGCCTTTAGAAGGGGAAGGGCCTAGGTAGCAAGATCGTTAGTAAATCTATCATTGGCATCGCCCTTGAGCAGTCGAGTATACCTCATCTTCATTCAAGGCCCAGCCCAGCGTGCGGGAGTCACCAAAGCTCATACAGCCAAAGATCGGGACTGAAACACGTAGTCCGGACTTGCCGAGCTGGCGGTACTCCACTTTGGTGTTCTCGAGTCCCTCTTTGAGACGTGCGGGGAGCTCCTTGGACGCCATTACTGCTGCTGTCTGTTGATGAGGTGTAGTATAATGGCGACAAGATTGGTGGGATACGACGATAAGCTGCTAGGAACGACCAGCAAGCTGTTAAGAGACTTTATAACGTGTGAAAAGAGAAGGAAAACTGCAGAAAGACGGGATTATAATCTAGCCACCCTGAGAGCTCACGTCATTAGACCCGATCGCGACATAACAAGGAGGGGTCACAGCGCGGGTCGTCAATGGAACCGAAAGGCGACAGAGCTACCCCGCACTGCGCTGATCATTTCGACCCCTCCAATGCGAAGAATCCACCAACCCAAGATGCAGTACGCCGACGTTCAGTGCATTTATAATCAGAGTTGGCTGCAACGGTGATGCCTTTGTGATGATAAGGACGCTTGACACCGCTAACTGGTGATGTCTTCGCTTCACTTGCTTCGGTTATGAATGCGGACTTAAGAGACACAAACTCCGCCCGTCAAAGTTGCACTTGGTTTAGAGCGGTTCCAACACTATTAAATTGAAAAATGGTTAGAATGGCCTTCGTTTGGAAAAGTGGTTTGAAGAACTGCACTGAAAGATGACTTCTTTAAAGTAATCATCTGAGATTCCCACAAATAAACCAGCACCGCTAGGGTCATTATCGAGGTCGTAGTTAAGCCCCCTGCACTGCAGGTGCCTTGACGCAGAGACAGGCACTAGCCGGGTCGTTGTTCGGTTGGTTGAGGTCACCTTAATATAGACCCTAGCTATTGTTGCAATCTTCTATGGGAATAGTCTATTATTATGGTAATGAAAGAAACCTCTCTTAAGCATGATACAAAGACTAACCACCAACGCCAGATAAATGATTATGGATCTTAGCTGAGTCTGAAGGACCGAGCAGAAGAGAATGACAACTTTTTAGTTAACCGACGACCTCTAAAATGAAAGCTCAGGCAAGTACTGACCAGAAAAGTCAGGAAGCATTCTGTTCCGCACAGGCTGTTTTTGGTAGAGAATTATGGCTAATTAGACAATGTAATCTACATCCTCTCTGATATTAACGAGGAAGAAGGATCTACGTAACCTTACAGTCGAAAGAAATTCCTGACTGGACAAAAAGTAACGAAGTATCATGTCCTGCAACCATTGACATTTGAATTGCCAGCTCTGTAACCACTCTGGTCCTTGGGAAGTTCGGACTAGGTGACTCTCAGGAGCATTGTTTGGCCCACTGAATATCTATATCACTTAGTCCACCAGAGCTACCCGTACGCTGGGAACACATGGCAGTCGAACTTTGCTCTGGGTTTTACCTCTGGGAATGTGTGTGGTTTTCATCTCCATTTAGTACTGACAGGAACCATAGAGTATTTTGAAGAAAGGTTAGACATCGATGAGCGACTCACATGTGGACCGTAACGGGTCATGGGGCCTCAGAAACCTGTCATTGAACATAGCTTTCGTTGACTCGGCCAACGATGCTACCATCTTGAGGATTGTCCGTCGTGAGCCCCAGAACGAAACTAGATTCCCGTCTCAGACTAGCAGATCAAAGTATCACCGTGTGTGGCCTCGATCTTCTCGTCGATGAGGAACCCTACTGACGTAGCCGTCATTACAACAATTCTTCTAAGCCCATGTTCTTTGTAATTAGAAGACAAGTAGCCACTGAAGCACCATGTCGAAGCCCAGAGGGAATTGAAGTCCGGCGCTGTCATACACTAGTTGCCGTTTCGCAAGTTGGAATGGCGCCTGGCATAACTAACTAGCCGGCACAGAAATCAGCTAAAACCACCTACAACCGCGCGGCCTATGGAACTAAAATGAAAACATAAGAGCAGAATGTCCAGAGGCGCATGGAACAACGAAGGCTCAGTTTTCAGCTATGTCCTGTTTATCAGATACCTTAATCATACTTTCTTGAGCCAAATCCTTAGTCTTCCGGCGTACTGCACTGCGTGTGGGAAGCGGCGATTACTAATAGTGAAAGCTGACCCCGCGCCAAGACCTCCTGCGTCCTGGGCGGCTGCGCAGGCGATGTCTAAATTTTGCTTTATATTTCAATACCACCGATCTACCCGCAACTGCAGGAAAACAAACAACGAAGGAGACAGCGATTCACGCGAATCCCCCGGTAGTCGTCCGTATTTGGCGTAGGGCTGATATCCGGCGAGCTGAAACGGCACTGGAAAGGGGGAGACAAACCCGGCCAACCCCGGAACAAATGCAAGAACTTGAGCCTTCGCACCAATGGCCAATCGACGGTGACTGACTCAGGCGGTGTGTGTGCCAGTCGCCGGAGATGTGCCACTTTTTAGTCGGGGCTACCCCAGCAAACATCGTTCACAACGGTGGGACTTGGTGGGCGCCATGACGCGTTAGAGGCCGGCGGGAATACGATACTATTGTATTGGGCGAACGGACTGGGTGTCTGAGTTTTTCGGTGGGAACGGCCGTGGAGGTCCCAGGCGTAAATCTTATCATGCAGATCGAACCCTAACGTTCGGGACGACGACACACAACTCGCCGGTGAGACGATTGGCCTTGCCTCTCTGGTACTTCGAATCCGATAACTTCACTTATTGCAATTGGAGCGGATTGCAATACGCATAATTGAAGTTTCCAAAACAGATGCTGTGATAGCCAGACATTTTTTATCCCTTTGCCCGCTACGGCTGTGCCAACTCTGAAGCTACGAGACGATTGCAGCCCAAAATGACGCACCAGACCGGCGGAAACACGGTCTTGCTCACCGAGCAAGAAGCACAACGCATTCGGGCCACTGTCCAAGAGACTCGGAAACAATGTTTGGAACGCAAGGGAAACGCAAGAGAATTTAGAGATGCTCACGCCACAGTCAGCCAGGCAACTGGCACTTCTCTCATGATGGACATGGGCAGCATGACTGGACAAGGTCAGAGGGACACATTGCCAGCTCTTGGTGTTGGTCAGATCTACCCGCCAAGCACTGCATCCCTCCAGGACTTGAAGCCCATGAAGTTCACTGAACTCCAGATGGACACTCACCACCGCGGCCGTTCGCTCGCCGTCAAGCGTGCCAACCGTTGTCCGGTAGTAGCCCTTGCAGCCCGTTCATGGACCGTGGTGCAGGACGAGGAGGAAAAGGAGACGGAGCGGTTGGAAATATGCCTGCACAAGACTACAGACGGCGAAGACACGTTGGAATCAGCACGTCGCTATATCATCAAGGAGCCTTTCTTCACCCTGACCGAGGATGGTGAAGCCACACTACGAATCGACCATCCTTCAGACCTGGTGGTGTGCCAGGATGAGATTGTGAAGGGCAGCTCCACTCGGATGGAGGATGCAGCCAAAGCAGAAGTGTTGGCAAAAAAGTGCAAAGACAAGGGCAATGCAGCACTACAGAAAAAGGATCTGCCGCTCACTCGCGAAAGCTATACCCAAGGTCTCAAGCTCGCAAGACAAGACGCTGTTCAGAAGATAAATCCTGATCTGGCACGAGACATTGCTCGCAACCGGGCTCATGTCCATTTGTTACTGGACCGACAAGATGAAGCTATTGCTGACGCAAAAGCGTCTTTGATCGGCGCAGATGACCAACGATCGAAAGAGCTCGACAGCAAAGCTTATTTCCGTGCTGGTAGCGGTGCGTACAACTTGGGTCAATACGAGCAGGCCAAAGAGTATTTCGAGCTGGCTAAGAAGCTTGCCCCTGAAGAAAAGGGCGCAATAATCTACTTGCGGAAGGTTGAGATGCGGCTTCGCGAGCAAGTGAGCGGAGATTACGACTTGCAGAAAATCAGGACCAATCTCTCTCGGGCTTCTCCGCGGGCTGATGCTGCTAGCTTCACCAGCAAGACCGAAGTCAAAAACAGTACGGGACGAGGCCGTGGCTTATTTGCGAACCGCGACATCGCCGCTGGAGAGGTTATCATGGTTGAGAAGGCTTTCTGTGTGGTCTGGGGTCACGAAAGCGAGGTCTTGACGGCGATGACATACGATGTGCGTGATGACAGAATCAGAGTGGCGCCAGTAGGCTTGACCAAGGCCATCACGCAAAAGCTCTTGAGAAACTCTTCTCAGGTTGAAAGAGTGATGGATCTCTACGGCGACTACCAAGGCGAAGGCAATACGGTGGCCAAGACTGAGGAGGGCCCTATTGTCGACGTCTTCCGAGTCCACGACATCGTGTCACGCAATGCCTTTGGCCCTGGCGACCAGTATGGTGACGAAGGCGCGAGGAATGCGAGCACTGGTCTTTGGGTCTGGGCCGCTTACATCAATCACTCCTGCATCGCCAATGCCAAGAAGGAGTATGTCGGCGACCTAATGGTGCTACGCGCCCTTCACCCCATCAAGAAAGGCGAGGAGATTTTCCACAGCTACGACGAGTCGGCCGACTACGAAGCACGACAAAGAGCACTGATGACGACCTGGGGCTTCGAATGCAGCTGCGTGCTTTGTGCAGCCGAGAAGACGGATGACGACAAGTTGCGGAAGAAGCGCTACAGTCTAGCGAATGATGCGGACGATTTCGTCAATACAACGCATTGGACTAATGCTAAGAGAATTGCTATTGCGAAGGCTCAACGCCTTGCGCGGGAGATCGATGCCACGTACGATGACAGAAAGTACGAGGGTGTGCCTCGTTTGGCTTCAGAGAGAATCCGAGAATGGTTGGCGAAAGCAACTCCTCTTAGGTCATGAAATATTAAATATAGATTCGCATGTTAGACCACTTCATGAAAATACACGGCACGCCAAGATTCAAAAACCGAAACCTGCCTGTTCGATTTTCAATCCGTAGAAATCTCGTCAATGGCTAAGCTGCTATCGGAAGTTGACATGAGTCTTTGATCAGTTAAGGTACCAGCCTATTAACCCCCAGTGTTGTATGTTTCACACCAGACTCTGTCACCTTTTACTGAAACACATTCAGGCAGAACATATCGATCGAGCCTTACTCAACATGTATGGTCCACCACACTACCAAAGGATTAGCCTATATCAAGCAACTCTCATATCGAAAACTTACCATTGCTTAGTTTGACACTTTCCGGTCACCGAACTAGGGTATTGTCCCGACTTGGGATCGCACACTACAGTCTTTCCACCAGTACAAGTGGCGCCTAGGAAATTGCCCCATTGTGCGAACGTAGCCGAGTAGTCGTCTCCCCACGCAGTCCAAGCTCGCCATATATCAAAACTACCACTGAAGGTTTTCAAACCATCTCCGCAATCTCCCTGACCTTTATCGGTCGGTGAGCCGACCTGCCAGCTCGCGCAGTCAGGGCCCATTATGCCCACAAGCCCAAGACTGGCCACATTGAACGCTTCGTCAGCATTAGGAGCGCATACGGAGACTTGGCAGTGCACTTGGGTACAGCCTGATGCTGATACTTCCTGGCACTGGAGCAGGACTGGAAGGAGGAGAGCGAGCCTTAGTCCGTAATCAGCACAGCTGTCTGATCGAGAGAAAGCGGTTGACGAAGTTACCTACATCTTATAGGTTGCTGTGCCCGAAGCCATGTCGTGTTAGAGCCGACGTCAATTGGAGACAGGCATTCGTCTTTTTGGTTATTGAGGCTCGTATTCAACCACCTTGTTCTCGCATGAAAGATGGTCACTATGAACGAGATAATCTTCTAGTGGGGAACTCTACCTTAAGTCCGTGGCTCGCGAGTTTAAAAATTGACTCTAGGGTTGATCGTGTTTGTCTCTTTTGTTGAGGGAGGGGTGGGTGCGGTTAAGTTGCTTTGCACGGGCCTGCCACATAATTGCTGATATCCCAGCATCTTGGAACAACATTGGAGCTGCAGTCACGTCAAAGATTGAGCAGCATAAGCATTCAAGCAACAGAAATTATTCACATTTGCCGAGTTACCGTTTTGCCTATTGCGCAACAGGCAGGGATTTCTTTGCCAACATCGAATTCTTAAGTGCTGGCCACTGACAGAGCCACGTGCGTGCAGATCCTGTTGCTGTTGCCGACGTTAATGACTCGCTTGAAGAAGCACATTGCACTTTGTTGCTGATCCTATAACTCTGATAGATTAAGGCAGATTAGCATACCAGGAACACATTGCTGTTCTCACAAGCCATAATAGCCAAGTTATAACCCATGTTCTCCAGCAATTCTCCAGTGCACGTTCCGCGTTCTGATTTGTGCTTCTGAGCGACGCCAATGTTGTTGCACATGCAGCACACGTGGCTATCAACTTTGGCATTACGGCAGGCTTTCTAGGTTATCCGTTGGCCAAGACGATCGATCTAGCAGTCTCAATTATGAGGGAAACCAGTTCAAGACTCTAGGTGGTTGTCATAATAAGTCTTATTTTTTATTCTACAGAATCTTCCATTGAATCCATCGACAATCACCAATTCCGAACCACTTTCACCTACGTTCTCGCCCCTTTGAGCGCGATGCACGTCTTCGTATTTCTGTTGTTTGTATCCAGCGCTTGTGCGTCCCCAGCCAAGCTTTGGATCCGACGGGACGAGAAGAACTGGAACGAAGTATCTTGTTCCGACCCCAACATCACCGACGCAAAAGCTGCAGCCAACGTACGATGGGAATCAGCGGACACGAACAGCTCCTGGAAGGCCGCTTTGAATTCATGGCAGAACTACACACCTGAAGGAGATGCGGTCAAACTCAGATTTCCGGCTTTTATAAGCGACTTCTATGGCGGACCAGAGGGATGGGACTGCCAAGATCCCGTGAATACCCCATGTTCAACAACAGTGCAGTGTGATGACACCAAGCATCCAGCGGGGTAGGCCAAGCTCATGCAATCAATGGCTATACTTCATGGAATTAGATCTAACTGGGTCAGGTTCCTCATCCTCAACTCGTTTGCAAAATTGCACGACGTGAGATACCAATCGAAGTTTCTCAATGCTGCCGTAACTGACACGAAGAAATATGAAGGTCTACCAGAAATACCATGAAGCGCTACAAGATGCACAACTCAGCATTTCAGCCGCGATGGGGGATTTCACCTCTGTCTTTGCCCCTCAGCTGAAAGCAAATGACGAATCAACCCTTGTGAAGACGGTACTGGATGTGTTATCATTCGGCATAGGGCTTGCATCGGCTGGACTATGGAACATTGGTAAATATTTATAGTTGCTTCTCGATGAGAGGTAAAGTCACTAACTTAGAACAGTCCTAAGAGATGCCGCGATGTTTGCTACAACCCACTTCCGCGGTTTCGCTAAAGACAGTTTCAACAGCGCAATTGCGACATCTTTCGCTCTTGGCAAGGACAACACGAAGGCGTAGGTAACTTTTTACTCATACATTCTGATAGATCATTGTATATGTTCAAGAACGAAAAATTAACTAAGAGAGCTGCAGTGCCAAGGACTCTGCAAGTGTGCAGAACGACCTCACTTCAGCTATGGGTGCCTTGTTCGACGTATGGAAAAAAACGCAGGCTGACTATTTGTCGGAAATATTCTCTGGATCAAATCAGACAACCCTGGAAATGCTGGACTCTTTGATCCGGGATGGCATGATGAATATGGTGCCTGTGGACATCAACTTATCAGAGATGGTGAAACTCGTCCAGACCATCATGTTTGGGCAGATGATCCCCATAGCGTGGGCAGTTGCGCCGGCTGCATTCACACCTTTCGTGCTGTAAGTAAAAAAAAATCTTCACTTCATGTTTTACTTAATTTCAGCTTGTAAAGCCAACTGACGCTTTCGGGTCTGTAGCAAAACTGGCGATGCGTGCTCAGACACCATGCCCAAGACATTACATCCATACATGACACAGGAAACACACGATAAGACGGGTGTCTGCTGGAACGGAAACCAGTTCTATGTGCTGACTGTCGGAACGTATCGTGTTGATGTGCAGGGTGATACGCCTGGTCTCCCCGACTCAGAGCCGCCCTTTCAACCAATGTCAGGCGGCACGCACGACGTACTCGACGGGAAGAATTGGGGTGGTATTACTCTGGAAGACATTGTTATCAGCTCTTACAGTGGCTACCTAAATAATGGCAACCGAAATGGCTACAACTTGTCCTTTGACGACAGTGGTGGGGCGGTTGACCAGCTGATGTTGGCGGGAGGCGTACAGACACCTGGATTCTTCTCACTCCCCGTCTGCACGAGCCTTTGGAATACGTTGATGCAAATAGCTGGAAGTCCAAGTGACAAGAATCATTATCCTTGCGGCGTTGAGGTTGAGAAAACCTACCCAGCAAATTAATGATTTGTGAGCTGGCTCACAATCATCCAGTTGCAGCAACAACAAGTGGGCTCTGGTGTTCTTTTTACAAGGCCAAGCTAAGGGCTCCAAGTTTGAACCCAAAAAAGGCATCTGATTAACTAGTTACATGTTCCAAATTTACACATAAGTACCACGATCAACTATACAAAATGAGTTTCCACGTCTCTTTCAAGACTCATCTCGAATCATACTTGAGACCATGATAAGACTACACTATAGCTGCATTTTCACCATGAAGCCGCCAGTATCAACTCAGCATAATTAACCTCTAGCGTAGCCCATGAGACCGGGCTCAACGATTAGTTTGGGATAATATGCCAGGAGGCGAACTGCCGCAGCAACAATTGAGCCAGCAGTAGCGATTCCGTCTTTGAGAGATAGACCAGGCGCAATGATGTCTTTACAAATATTATCCAGGTCGATGTTGCTAACCTTTGCTGGTCCCTTGCCTCTCTGAAGAACGTCTTTGATCAATGCTGCCGTCAAGGGGTTGAAGAGCATAGTGGCGTGACCGTAAATGCTGCCGGCAGGCCTACCGGGGCAGACAGATTGAACTTCAATGTTGGTGACGCCGACATTACGGGCATCGTTCAGATACGCAGAAGCAGCTATCCCTTGCTGGGGCTCGACAACTTCATCAAGGAAGGCACTGTAGAAGGTTGTGGTTGGTACATAAGCATCGGCCCCACCGCGAGCGCGGAGAGTGTTGACGAAGACAGATGTATACTGCTGTTGGATGACGGATGGGTCGCACGGGGCGTTCAGGGCGCCATTGCCAGGCGAAAGACACAGAACGTTGGCAAGGACGGTGCCATGGAAATCAGGAGACACAGGAAAGAAGTTGGAGACGACACTGCGAGTGGAGGGCCAAAATGTGAAAGCCCATTGGGTGTCTAGCCCTCCCTGAGACCAGGAGATGATGCTCGAGGTCTTGTTGCTGATGCCGTTAATGTAGTTGATAGCGTATGCGACGTATTCCGAGTTGACTTGGGCGTCTCCAAGAAGAGCGCCAGGAATATTCAGCCAGACTGGGTCGGCATAGGGAACGTTTGAAAGCACTTTCAGCAAGTTCGGGCTGAAGGTCTCTCCACCATAGACACCAGTTCCAGGAACAAAAATAACAGGTGGTTTCTGACCGTACGTGAAAGTCTGCGGAATGAAGATAGCCTGTCGCAACTGGGTCTCTGAAAGCGAGTAAGGGGCATCCGCAGCATCTTTCCTAGGCCAGATGGGTACATCTGGGTTTCGAGGATTGTTGTTTTTCGTAGAGTCGATGGCGCTAATGGGGAGAATGAGCTTGTTGGCATTGTTGGCAAGGTCCAAACTACCCAAGAGATCGGTGCCAAGAAGTCCCTGAAAGTTGGAAAGAAGGTTGGCTGGAATGATGCCCTGGCTAATTTGCTTCTGCACCTTGTCGTAAAAGTCTCCGGTCCCTCCCGTGTTCCAGATAGATCCTAGCTTTGATTGAAGATCGGCCATGTTGAGAACTCCGCCGCTAGGCACAGGTTTCGTCCCAAGAACGCCAGTCAAGAGTTCAACATAGTTGGTGGGAAGAGCCAGAAGCTTTGTGGCGGCATCGACGGTGTCGAGGAGACCGGCTGGAGCAGCATCTGCGGACCGCAGACAGAGCGCAGTCAGCGTAAGCCGTTGGAGTGATGTATGCATTGTGCTTAAATAACGGATACCAGGAACAAAGATAAGCAACTATGAGACAACCAGAAAGTTAAGATGATGATCAAGCGAATGAACAGAACCAGCGATGAAGCCGTATTAAAGGTCACAACGAGCGTTTCGAAGCTGAACTCCAAAGCTGTTTATATTTGCCAAACAATGATGATTAATTTTGTTCCCTTTAGCGTCGCACCATGCGATAGTTGTGCGCTAGCAAGTTCCCGAGGCTACCAGCAGTCTAGATGCTGGAGCGGATCTGTGTTTGCGAGCATCTTGCAGAATTGGACCAGGTGTTGTGAGCGAGCTCTCCCCAGAAGGCCTGTCGATCATCAAGCTAAAATTGGCTAATTGCCGATCCAAAAGACAAAAAGACCAATAAAATCCCTTAAGACATGGTGCTATTTCTACGCGCTGGTCATAGAGTTCAGTAGTGCTGCTCGTGTTACTGTAATAGGGATCGCGAAGACTTTAGCACGAGAACCAAGAGCTCTTCCCGTCTTAACAGTCCCAAAGCGCCGCGCATAGACGGCATTTTTTAGTCCCTGGTATTTCACCGTTGAAGCTTTTCGGAAATGTTCAGAGCGGCCTTTGTTGCCGCTGCCCTTGACAACGGGTATTCGTGTGGTGAACTTTAAGTAGTGTTAGCGACCAACAGGTAGGGGTGACTCATGTGAATGATGAGTCTGCCTTATGACTGTCTATCGACATAAACCATCTATATATTCGAATGGATGATACTCCTTAAGCAAGCATATCTTGACATACTAAGTTAATCATGATCGTGTAAGGCGAAGCTTGTTTTGTACGGTTCTCATAGTGCGGCTATTGGTGTGATGAAAGTGCTGGGTTGGGCCTGATAACTAGCTCTGTCGAAGCACCACGGCCTAGCGCTACGGGTTACCCACTGCTGCCAGCAAACGTTGGCATCGAACAGTGCCCTCGGTATGACGTTTTGGTACGTTCCTGCTGTCAATGGTCCTATCCGACGCGTGATGATATCAAACGTATACTTCACTAAGTTGTTGATATCATGCGCTGACTAATGTATGTACTCGTGGACGAGCCCGAGTCATCGACTACCTACGCAGACCCAAATACCGCCAAGTGATTTTCATACTCCGCAGCAATTGCAGAAAGTGACAATTTTATGAAGTGTCTGGTGGTCAGGCCATTCATTGACCCAGTAGACCCGGTGTCGACCTCATATCGGTCCGTTGCATTGACTGCACG
Source organism: Colletotrichum incanum (assembly GCA_001625285.1). Lineage (NCBI taxonomy): Eukaryota > Fungi > Ascomycota > Sordariomycetes > Glomerellales > Glomerellaceae > Colletotrichum > Colletotrichum incanum. Next base: position 20,403 of record LFIW01001216.1, read on the forward strand.
TGGTGCCAATTTAGGGTATCATTGGGGCCGTCGTATTCAAGCATCAAGGAGAAGGCCGAGCCATTCAACCCCTCCGCCTGGCGCTTTGGTTAGACTTTTGTAAAGTTTTGAGGAGTATTGCCGCTGTCGTCCGAGCAAGCCACAAAAATGCCTGTGAGGAACGTTCAACTTCACCTGTGTACTCATCACAATTATTATATTCCAGGTTGTCAGGACACCAATGTGTAAACTTGTTTGTTGGTGAGTCTACACGTGTTTGCGAATTCCGAAGCCCTCAGGATTTGAGGCAGGTTCAAAGCGAACTTTGTAACTAGAAAGGCCTAATCTTAACAGTTCCGGTCCAAACTTAGAAGTCCGGAGTTCCAGGTAAAAACGGACATCATACCACACGACGAGGGTCCGGGGTTCTCTGGTTCGCTTGTCAACTTACTGACGATTTCTCGGAAATACGATCCAACAGCACCTAGTGACCTCAGCCGCGCTGCTATGGTTAGTCCAGTTAATGTCGCCGCTGCCACTAGATGGCTAGAGACCTGAATACGACCCAGACATTCACAACAAATATTAATTATCATAAGCAGAAAGCCGCAGAGACAAAGGCATTATATCGAGTGATGGGGCCTCATAATGGAAAACGAAAGTTCACTCGAAAGAGACACGTCGCCTCTTTGATGTCGGTTGATTGTCTCTCAACTGTTTGTTTCACGTATGCTGTATCTTTCATCTATTCGATTTCAGTCACATGCCAAATTCATGCTATTGTAGCGCTACACAAGCATAAGCTCTTTAACTATATCCATCCATACCATGGAACTATTTTACGTGCAAAGCCGCATGTAATCCTTGACGGACTTTCTGAAGTGTTCACGGAAGCGATTCAACTGAGGATCAATTCGTAGAGTCAATCAGGCAACAAGATTCAATACGATTCACTCAATCTTTCTCTTTCAACCTTGCCTCCTTTCCTTCCACATCAATCATAAAATATTTCAGCCCGCTCGTTCGAGTTGAAGCTACAATACGAAATGGCTGAGTGATGGAAGCCCGCCTGCATGATGTGTCAGAGACTTCAAAAACCTTGGAGAAACTGCCTCAATTGCGCTTTACATCTATTTTACATGCTTTTTCACACAAGTCCTAGTCTCACATGATCGTGTAGTCACATCAGCCCATCAAGTCCACGTAATTCCCTGGAGTTCACACATCCAGTCCGTGTAGCCAGGCATATATTCGTCAGTTGGCCCGTACTCATTGCCCTCCGCCTCATCAAAGTTACAGACGTTGACGTTGAAGTTGCACAACTGTATGGGATCTAAGCCGACACCCTTTTCCGACACAGTTTCCCAGGGATTTGTTAGCTGCTCATAGTCGTGCGAGTCGAAACAGTCAGTTGGGCCCTTCAAGATTTCTTCTTTCCTCAGGCCGTAAGTTTGGATCAGCTTCTTTGCCAGTCGGTTCTCCGGTACGTCGTCTTCGCTTTCTCTTCTCTGGAAACGCCACTCCGTCCACTTGTTACTGGGCTGCAGCTCGCATAGGATCGCCTCTGACTTGTCCTCACAATCAGTCTTGTTGAATGTCCTGATGATGTAGACATTCTGGGCTTGCATGAGCAGCGCCATGGCGTTGATGCTGACGGTTTGGTACATCCATGAGTCGAAGTCGTCTTGGGTGATGTTTTTGTCGCGAGTGAGGAACGCGCCCCCGCTCAAAACTTTGTTGATGCCCCACTGTGAGTCGGAAATAGGGGCGTCAATCACATTCTTCGCATAAGTTCCTATGGCTTTTTTGTACTCGTCGATCTTGGAGCCCATCTGACTAGACAGGTCGCCCCACCGGAGGAACTGATCGCCTGCACTCGGAGGCACCATCATACCGCTGGCGATGATATTGCCGCCCTGGGTGGCGCTCGCAATGCCGCCCGCAACGGCGCCAAACACAGCTGTAGTTGGGAATGCATTTAGGATACCGTTAACCCATGCTAGGAATTGCTTCATTGGTGTGACATTATCTTTCTGTGCCGGCCAAAGGTCATCAACAACTTTTGCAAGCTTGAGGCTCAAAATGGTGGCGGTATACGTCACGGCGAGGTTCAGATTGTTGACGTAGTTGTTCCAGCCCTGGATGGCCATCAACGCATACCTTTCGTGAAGTTAGCTTCCATTATGAATTGAGTACCCAATCGCGTAAAACCACCTACCAGCCAGGAAGAGTCACTGGAGAACAAGGTTGGCCGGCATTACACCAGGTATTGACGCCGCAAAAAAAATTGGGGGCACCCAGATATGCTCCCAAGGCTTGAATATTGTCGTATGGATACTCTGTGTAATGCTGTGAGGCATTTGCCAGAAATGCATCGACATTCTGCTCAATCCATGTGCGGTTGGAGAGCTCTCCTGGTTCGCAATTTCGATCTCGAGGGTCTAGGATGGTTACAGCGCCAGGGTCGGTGATACCGGAACTAAGAGGTGCTGCTTCCACATGGCAAAATACTACTAAGACGCATGCGACTAGGAGCGACTGAAACCGCATGATGCCTGTGTAGGAAATAAGACAAAGAGTGCAAGCCAAGAGTCGCAAAACCCATACGAAGGAAGGATATGAGATGGCTGTTGCACGGTAGCTCCGCTTCGAACTTTGCACAATCGAAGCTTCCTGCAAATGTGACACCCCATTTGATCCCAAAAGACAGGTATAAGTATTTTGGAGTAAAGGTTGTTATCGCCATTTTCAGCGTACCAGCATTCGTGATGAAGCATGCGATCTAACTGGTAGACACAATGACGCGATAAGGCATACGGGTCCGGAATTTGATTTCGCTCAAACTGAATGACTCGGAATAGGAATCAAGCCATTGTGTAGAGGTGCAACACTTTGCAGTATAATGAGTCGTATGGCGTGCTTGAAGTGGTTCCACGTGTATGTACCAAACATGCTTGAAAATGGCCGGGACATTACATAGCTCACGCACAATTGTTTGATAATAGGATGAACGCTTATCGTAGGACTGGCTGAAAATAGGATTACCCCGGCCCTGCCGGAGCCGCCGTCGGCAGATGCTTGAATAAATAAATTTGATGGACACCTTTTGAGCATGATCAGCGTCGATCCTGAATTTAGAGTTGAAAGCAACTTACTCGGTAGTTGAAGAAACAGATTCAATCAGGCGACTCCGCTATGGCGATAGTTACCAAAAAAAAAAAACTGTGAATCCCTTGATATGTCCTCATTATCGAGCGAATTCAACGATGGCCCTTTCATTTAACACATCATGTTACTGTTCCATCATCAGAAGCCTGTTCTTGACATCGTGGAATGAAAAGTATACCCACTGGGTCCCCACTCCGTGATGTTGCAGTCAGCCACAGCCATGCTTTGAAGTCTTCTTATAAGTCAATGTGCATCTCTGTCTTAAGCTCAAAATTGCCTTGAGACATCCTCATCACTTCCTGTTGGTATACCGTCCCGCCCTGTTTTATATCATTTTTGCCCACACGCTCGTTATGAAGTTCGCAGCTCTCTTACTGTTCAGTGTCTTTACTTTGCCAGCCTTTGGCGACAGGCATCACTTTTGCTGGTGTGGAAGTGATCAAGCACGAGAAGTTGATACCTGCCTTACCCAAGCCGCCTGTGATAAGTACCCGCAGGACAAGTTCTTTGGTGTCAAAGGAGGCGATCCTGGAGCGCCGACGATAACCAAGATGAGCCAGAAAAAGCAGAAGTGCTACAGTACACGAGCTTGGCCCATAATACCTCATCCTTTCTTAGGTGGTAACGAATTCGAGGACGCCTGTTTTGCGGCAGCTGCCGATAAAGCTGTTGTTGAAGCCTGTGCAATTTTTCCGGGGAGCAGGACGGGCGTCAAATCCTACTGCTCTGAACCTTTTGATTGAAGGTTACTTCAAACCGCGTATGTGTTTATGATCGCAGTTCAATGTAGCTACGCCCCGTAATATAGGCACTTGATACCGATCAAAGCTAACTTCCTCATCTGCAGTTGTTCATATAGAAAAGATATTGCGTTGTCAACTTCGGGACCCGGAAACTTTTCCATTCCTTGATATAAAACAGTTTCTTGTATACGAAGGGCAGATTAGGCAAGGAAAATTACAGAAAGAAAAGAAGGCCCTAATTCTGGGGAAAGAGCCGGAAATTATGATTAATCCGGTCATGGCTAAGCTTGATATGGAAAAGCAAGGCCAGCACTGGCACATTAACACAAACTGCGCGGAGCATATTGGTAGAACTTCTGTATATCTACTCAGTTGTTTCAAACTAAGAATGTGTCAAATGTGAATAATACGCTTAAACTAGTCAAAATATTGTTTAGAATACACCCGAATCCCGTTTTACTGGGCCTTGGAATTCCAGGCTGCACCCATAGTGGGCAAATAAGAACATGAAGACCTTATGTGAAAAATGCGCCCACTTTATACACAGACACAGCGTGCAAAGATAAAACTTCGTGAAAATCAGTCACTCTAGCCGCGCAGCTAGCAAAGAACTTTTGGCTCTCTTTTGACGACCCTAAGACTGTTTTCACATAAGACTCCAATAGAGCTATTATATTACCGGCATAAGGGCGGCAAAACCCTGGCAATTCTCAACGATGTATCTTTCGTGCTTTGCGATGTGGATGGTCAGGAATCGTGACCGGAACATCTCCTAGGGCTTTGCCGACTCAGGAACAAATACCATCTTTTGAATGAATTTCAGGGTACCCAATCCAGAACACAGAGGCGTCAGAGGCATTCTTTGAGGAATAATCGCACCACAAACACAAAAGCCCGTATAGTAGGCTGTAAGATAAGTAGTTAAGGTTATCCTTAGTGTATAGCTTATGGTCAACACCCTTAGCTGTGACCTTATACCGCTCAGTCTGCTTTGGACTCTCAAGCGAACTGGGATTTTAGATGTACCAAACAGTGCGTTCATCTTAAGCTGGGTCAGTGCTGCGGATCTTGTCGAGTATATCGTTCATATCGACGCAATACCTGCCATTCGATATCCAACAACCATAATAAAGGATCTATATGATCAGAGGCTTAGGATTGTTTGTATACTGGAGCTTAAAGAAGAACGAAAGATAGTAATGGTCGGTAAACTTAGGAGTCTCGACTAAGATAGTCGAGGTGTCCAGAGTTAAGTATAGCAGATATCGTGTCCAAAGGATTGACTATCCGGCTCACGGCGAAAAAAGCATATACTACGTGTTTCAATTAACGATTTTCAGTGATTAACTGTAACCAGACCTGATGTCACGGTTAGCAAAGGTCACAGACGGGTATCAGATAGTCTAAATGCCAACATCTAACAGTCAAAGCTCATAGGGTCCAGAAGAGTCTTTACCATGTCGCTGACCTGTTCTTCTCGTGGCTGACGTGCCTCTGACGTCTATTAGCGACACTTTCTTGAGCTTATCGCAGAAAAGTGGCATAAGATCTCCTGAAAAGTAGACGGGTCGTTAGGTGGAAATCAGACTCACACCATCAACTCGATCATCCCTCAGGTTGCGACCACTCTAAAAGATTTTGGGCTCTAGCAAGTTCGAAACGGCAGAAGTACGCCCTGACTGGCCAACTTATCTCCCTTTAAAATTATTCTATCGACTGCCATTCGATGACATTTTTTGCTAGAGGCGAGTTAAAACTAAGAAGGGCTTTCAAAATTAGTCTTATCCAATGATACGCTAAGAGCAATGTCACCTCTATTCTCTATATGTTTGGATTATGCCAGAGGTACCAGCATTCTCCTTAACACATGAGAGGCGGGTTACAACCCAGTCAAAAACACGTACTCATTGATGCGGAGTGAAAGCAGATACTCTATATCTTGGCAAAAAATATTGTCGGTTGGCAGTAGACGGGATGTTCCTCCACACTTGTAGCCTCCTTCATGGGTCCGCATCATAACTTGCATAACAAGATATTGCCCAGGTAGCCCAGCGTGAAGCCACAACTTGCCATTAGCCCGGATCCTTTCTTATCTAGCGATGAGAGATTTTGCTCTTTATTTTCACCTGTCTCCGCGTCGCTGGCTGATATCCTAGAGTCCGCTCCAAATTCAAATGGTTGAAAGGAATTCTGATGTCTTCATTGGTTCTGTGGCTAGATGGCTATTCCCTTGCTGGGGGACAAAGTACACTGATGCGTTTTCCCTTCAGACCTCAAATTAAAGACAAACATCAATACCTATCATCAGAGAACAACATGTGTTCATTTTTTTTGAGCAATGAAATAATTCTTGGACATTTTTATTCTATTCTTTGCTAGTTCTCTTATGTTCAGCCTGGTGCTGTTGTTGCTCGGTAGAAGTAGAAAGATGGAAGTCAAATCTGCGGCTTGTTTTGCCATCCCTTGCTTAGCACCTTCCTCTCTTGGCAGCGCATGCAACCTTATCAGCCCGCTGTCTAATCAAAAACAACAGCGGGTCTAACATTCGTCAATTGCAATATAGAGTAGGCAAAATACCACAGCGACGATCCTTCCATTGGTGAGTCCCCTGGGCTATGGGGCACGTCATAGACCTTTTCTGCCATTGGTAGTGAGGTATGTCGTAGTATCTGATAACAGTTCCCGCCTTGGGCCGAGACGCAGTGCTTGAAGGTCATAGCCGATATTTGAGGCAATAATTAACGGGTGTTGATTGCGCGTAAGCTTACGACGGTAGCCCCGACCGTGCCACCGGGCCATATCAATAGTTCATTGGGAAGCTCGGCATTGTTGAAGTCTATTTATGAAGGTTTCGCCCAACAAGGCCGAACTACCACATTTCATTTCGGCCCTAATCAGCCGCGGCTATGAACAACTTCACCGCCATCGCCGAGTGCGAGAGTTCATTCGGCCCAGTAGCAACCGCTTGCAGCGATCGATTCGACTTCACACTTTTCTTTGATCAATCTCTGCTGAACATCGGGCCATCTGCAGTCTTCCTGCTGGTGCTTCCGCTCCGACTCCGACAGCTCTTTCGCCAACGCCAAAAAGTCTTGCGGCATCCCCTGAATGCCGCCAAGCTCGCAGCATGCATCGTTTTTGGTGGGCTTCAGATTGCACTGCCGACACTATGGGCAGAGGTATCGTTTTCCAACCACCTCTCAATCATAGCCTCGGTTCTGGGTGTCCTAGATGCTTTTGCTTTGGGCATACTCAGCCATACAGAGCATACTCGATCTATTCGACCTTCCAGCATCATCTGTCTCTACCTTGTCTTCTCTTTGTTGTTTGACGCAGTCCAATGCCGTACGTTATGGCTTCTCCCAGGCCTGCATAGCCTTGCGACTGTTTTTACTGCAATGCTGTCGGCGAAGTTGATCATGTTTCTGCTCGAAATCCAGGAAAAGCGCCAATTTCTTTTTGCTGCTCTGCGTAATCTGAGTCCAGAAACTACAAGCGGGATTGTTTCTCGAGGGTTCTTCTGGTGGCTCAATGGTCTATTGAGACTGGGCTTCAAGGCCACCCTGTCTCCTTCGCTCCTCTACGCCATTGATGGTGAGCTGCAATCCGGCAAGCTTCTGCAGAAACTGAGCAAGTATTGGGATCAGAAGAGGGGAAAAGGAGAGCATGCACTCTTGCACTCAGTCTGCAGCACCACGAAGCAAGCAATTGTACTAACTGCCATACCTCGATTTATCCTGATTGGCTTCAAGTTCTCTCAACCCTTCTTGATTAACAGAATCATCAAATATGTTGACGGCGACAGAGGATCTTACCCCAAGTCTGTTGGCTACGGCTTAATAGCCGCGACTGGGCTAGTTTATCTAGGCAATGCTGTAAGCTGTCTTACTAACCAGGGTAGAACAATTTGCTAATGGATAATTACCCGATATGTCAGTTGTCAATGGGCTTTTACCAGCACAGACTTTTCCGTTTCATCACCATGATCCGTGGGTCTCTGGTTTCTCTGATTATGTCAAAGAACCTAGAGTTGGATGTAAACTCAGCCGCTGATTCTTCAGCACCATTGACATTGGTTAGCACCGATGTGAGAACGATCTGCAAATCTTTGGAAGCCATCCATGAGGTCTGGGCAAATCCGATCGAAATTGGGATTGCTATCTGGCTACTTCAGAAGCAACTTGGTCTTGGAAGTATAGGCCCGGCTGTCACGATTGTCGGTAGGCATACAAACCGTGTTCAGATTGAGAACGACGTGATAAGACACTAACTTGAGGCTCGCTAGCTTGTGCAATTGGCACCGCCAAGTTGTCGAAGCTTATGCCCAAAGCGTCTAAGATATGGAATGGAGAGATCCAAAAGCGTATTACAGTCACTTCCAAGGTTCTTAGTTCTATCAAAGAAACGAAGATGCTTGGAATGGTAGACTTTCTGCAACAGGCAATCCAAGGTCTTAGAATTTCGGAGTTAGGCAGAGCGAAACAGTATCGTGTACTTGTTACATACATGAACATGCTCGGTATGGTCGATTTCCATATCATGCCGTTTTCTACATTTCCTGATGTAATACAGGCAATGCTCCTCAAATGATCGGTCCGGTTATCACTTTTGGAATTGCAATTCTCGCCCAAAGAATTAACGCAGGGTTGTCGCTTTCCATCGCTACGGTCTTCACGTCACTTTCGATCATTGACCTAGTCGCTGAACCTCTCGCTCAACTTATATCTTCGGTTCCAAGCCTTGTAGCATCTCTGGGAAGCTTTGAGAGGGTTCAAGCTTTTCTCGAACAAGGCACAACAACATCCGCTGCAGTTCGGGCTGGCTCATCAGCAGCGGAACGAATCATTCACGAAACGATCCAACCTCGCGAGGATACCGAGATGCAAGTCATTCCGTTGCAAGCGTCAAATGCTCAGAGGGATGCTGCAGTGGTTCAAAACGGTACCTTTGCATTGGAACCGGGCGCTGAACCAATTTTGCGTGACATCAATCTTCACATTAGATCTTCATCAATTACTATAATCATCGGCAGAGTGGGTTCTGGGAAGAGTACACTTCTTCGAGGCCTTCTGGGAGAGCTTCCATCCACGGGGTTCGTCAAAGGCTTCGAAGGAGATGTGGCTTACTGCTCGCAGACGACCTGGCTTACCACCTCAACCGTCCAAAGTAACATTCTAGGTCAGACTAGTTTGGAAGACGACTGGTATAGAACTGTTGTACATGCTTGCGCTCTGGTGCAAGATTTCGCACAACTTCCCCATGGGGACCAGACGGTGATTGGAAGCAAAGGACAATCACTAAGCGGAGGCCAGAAGCAGCGCGTTGTAAGTCATATCGCAATGAGCACAGTCTCTGCAATTTAGCGTTTCTAAACACATGCAGGCTTTGGCACGAGCAATCTATTCGAGGAAGCCGGTGCTTGTAATTGACGATGCGCTCAGCGGATTGGACGCCTCTACGCAACATCACGTTTGGAATTGTCTCTTCAGTTCTACGGGTCTGGTTCACCAATATGGAGCTTCAATTGTTATAACCACACATTCGTGTAAGTCGGGAAAGCCCACTCCCTGATATACTGGCTTTGATTGATCTCATTGATTTTGCATCGAAGTAAACTATCTCCAATATGCGGATAACGTTATTGTTTTGGGTGACGATGGCAAGATCGCCCACCAGGGTAATTTTGACGCTATCCGACGTACTGCGTATCTAAGAAGCCTCTCTGTTGAAGAGAGTCAACGCGACGATGTAACCCCTTTTGAGAACGAGGACTCACCTGAGTCGTGGAAACCGAGAAAATCACCGATTAAAGACGCAGAAGCCGACTCAGAGCAGGATCTCTTAAGGAGAACAGGCGATACCACACTTTATTGGTATTATCTGAAGTCAATTGGTTGGTTGTACGGAGCAGCTGGCGCGCTATTCTTAGCCCTGGACTGTTTCGTCCGGGTCTTCCCCCGTCAGTTACTCTTCCAACAACATTTGAATGAGACGCAATTACTAAGATCCTAAAGAACTCTGGCTGAAATTCTGGACTGAAGATGACGCAAAGACTGGTTCGGCAGATACAGCCATGTATTTTGGAGTGTACTGCGCGATTTCTTTGATAGGTTTGATTGTGATAGGCATCAACGTCTGGTTTGTCAATACAAAGAGACCCGGGATATCGATGTCACATATACTGACACAGCTATGTAGGATCATGTTCGTCATGATAGTACCAAAATCCTCTCAGAACATGCACTGGACGCTACTTAAGTCAGTTATGAGGTGAGGTTTCTCATGATACCGTCACACAAGAAATTGTCTGATCGAGTCACAGAGCACCATTATCTTTCTTCGTTGCGACAGACACTGGTGACTTGATCAACAGGTAATGATGTTGGAGAACTGACGTTGGTGGTTTGAGATGCTGAGCCATTGCAGATTCAGTCAAGACCTATCACACATCGACCGAGACCTTCCTACTGCATTGTTTATGACCTCACTGGGTTGGCCCCCTGATCAATTCCGTCGGAAAGAAAAGCTAACACACTACAGCCGTTTTGGACTGTTTCACTGGGGGTGTCCTTATTATGATTGGTGCCAAATACCTTGCGGCTGCCATCCCACTTGCTTTAATTGCCCTGTATTGCCTACAGGCCTTCTACTTGAAGACATCCCGCCAAATGCGACTCCTCGACCTTCAAGCTCAAGCACCTCTTCTGACCAAGTTGATTGAGACTATTGACGGTCTCTCCACTATCAGAGCTTTTGGCTGGCAGGATGCCTTCAGAAACGCTTCAGTCGACCTCCTGGACCAATCACAACGCCCTTACTATTTACTGTTTTGTATACAGCGTTGGCTCACGTTCGTCCTGGACCTATTTGTTGGTGCTATTGCTGTCTTGCTCGTTTCGATGTCCATAATAATTCCAGACGCGACTAGCACTGGCGCTATCGCCGTTGCGCTTTACAACGTCCTCAACTTCAACCGCTCCCTCGCAAATCTGATCACTTCCTGGACGGAACTCGAGACATCTTTGGGAGCAATCTCTCGAATCAGAACTTTTGAGTCCCAAACACCTGTTGAGCCATCACCCACTGAAGAAGCCTCGGCGTACCTTCCACCTCACTGGCCTGCGCAAGGTCAACTCGAGATCAAGAATATCACGGCCTCCTACACTCCTGATTCAAAGCCGGTACTCAATGATATTACCCTTTCAATCAGCCCGAGGGATAAGATTGCAATCTGTGGGCGAACAGGGAGCGGCAAGTCGTCTCTCACTCTTACCATATTCAAGCTCCTGAACCTGGATTCCGGCTCGATTGTGATCGACGGCATCGATATCGCTCGAGTCCCAAATAACATTCTTCGCCAACGCCTTATCGCTATTCCTCAAGAGCCACTTCTCTTCCCTGGTACTCTGCGTACGAACCTCTTCCCCTATGGCGATGTTCTAGGCTCCGAAGAGACACCGTCAGATGATAACCTTGTCGATGCACTCAAGAAAGTCTCCCTTTGGTCAACCATCTCCTTGCATGGGGGTCTCAGCACGGATATCTCAAATTTGACACTGTCAAAAGGGCAAATTCAACTGTTGTGCCTAGCACGTGCCATTGTCAGGAAGAATTCCAGTACGATCCTGATCCTCGACGAAGCTACTAGCGCTGTCGATCAAGAAACCGAGGAGTTGATGGCCAGAACCATTGAGTCTGAGTTCGCCGACCATACAGTCATATCTGTGGTTCATCGCCCGCAGGCTCTCCGCGGCATTGGCAAGGTGGTGACTATGCAAGAGGGCAGGGTTAAAGACACAAATGCTTGGGGATCATGACGGATATTAACAGATACTAATGCGTTTAAGTGTCTGGTAAGTAGAATGATCCAGTTACTTTGCCCTTGATTTACGATATAGCAGAGCACTCGATTATGTAACCGGAAAATTAATGACGTTGGTTCGACTATGATGTTCCTGCCCTCAGTTGACAAATGCGATGTCTGGTCTGAACTGACTGTGGGCTCCCATGTCTGGCCGCATCCCCTCGTCACTGCAAAATCTTGGCCCACCGTCCACAACGAAATGCGCAAATATTGCGTGCTCGACACGGTCCACGGGTGGATGATCATCCGCCAGGCGAGTACCTGCTTCAATTAGTGGGTCGTGGGGAGAAGTGCTGTCAGCTTCCACATTTATGCTGGCCAAGAATCTCGATGTCAGAACTATTATCCTCGGAACCATACATAATCCATGCCGTATTTCCAGTATCTCATGAGCTTCTAGTCTTGCACCATTTCGGAAGATCATGAAGCAAATTTTCGGGTCGTAGGGCTAGGTCGAGAAACCACTCAACGTTGCGAGAAATTTTAGCAACGGTTTGGACTGCCATGTTGGGCCTAGCTATCCATGGCGTGTTGCCCCTGCCTAGTTAGCCGCGAAATATGTGAAACTTGTATGTGAACCCTGGCACTTCAGCAAGACGGCCAGGTTTTGCCGTTGAACCGGCTTATCCGCCAAGTTAATAGGCAGCCAGCTTCATCATCCGGGACAAAACAATAACATGTCAGAAGTACAACCGAGAATATTTTGGTTTATTAAGTGAGGAGTTTTCTGCGCTTGTGCACTTGTTATCAGGATGTACAAAAGGTTTCACAGATAGCAGGTACCTTGTGTTCCTCTTTTCTGGTCAGTCCAGCCTTCACCCAGTTGCATGGGCTCCCTCCTAGGCCATATCCTGTGTTCGGTACATGTGCTGTACTTCTTACCAGTGTATTCCACAGTGACTGTCGTGGTCTAAACAGTGGTGTTCCCCCGAATGATGCCCTTCTTAGACGAGTCATTATTCCATGTGGGATCGTTTTGGCTATCGCCCGTATTGGCTGTACCTGGTTTATTGGACCCTATGCTGGCCATCACGAACATCTCGGCGCCGTTTTCAAGGTCGAACTACGAGTACTCGGCACGTTTGCGTGTTCCGTTCGTGCCACCAATCGTCGACCGAGACACGACATTGCTCCCAATCCCTCTGACAGTCTTCGTTCCCTTTCCATATGTACTTTCGCCGATGATTCAAGGCACGACGTGGCTGAAAAACTTGCGAAGGGTTGATAGAGCAGCATATATCGCAATAAGATTGGCTTCAACAATTTTTGTGTGAATACCTCGTCAGTGGCTTGAAAATAAATCTGCCAAAATCGTGTTGTACATACATCCAAAAACTGGCCCAGTATATTACCCAGATTTGATCCATACTCGTAAACATGGCTGGAAGAAGAGACACGCACACAATTAATGTAACCACGGTCGTGAACGCTTCTTGGCACCAATGTTACTGCTAGCCTTACCAGCACAACAATTAGCAATGAGCTTCACATGATCCCTGATTTATACTTAGTCAGAATGAGTTGAGTGTTGGACTAAGAATGGAATCTTCTATAATGAGACCTTGCCGAAGCTCCTGAATTCAACGCCAGGTATCTAAACCCATACTAGAGTGGTACCCTGCGTTTGTGGTTTCCCTTGATTGCATATTATGCTTCATGTTTATACGCGCGCATTTGCGATCTTTGATACTGTTGATTTTATAGGCGGTAGGCGATATACTCGTACGAGTATCGTGGGTGGCAACGACCACCCGAAAGTGGTGATATTGCTCTTGTTGTTTTTTTAAGTTATGTAGATGGGAGATCTATCTAGGTGGCCAGCTGCAAGGTAAAGTGCGATATGCCCCTCGTTGTTAGCCGAGTGGGCGGTCCCACCTTGCCCAGCTGTGGCTGAGCTGGCCCGTGGCTAGCTATCTCCTGTTGCCTCATATTTGCCCTATTTCAACAGATACAAAGCTAAGGGGTTCTTGGCAGCTGTAAGGAGAATAGCAGGAATACTTCTGGTTCGGATGTCCCTTATACCGCTTGCAATGTCACTCGACTTGGCCACACTATGAATTTCGTAGTTATCGGCCGATGTTATCCAATCCAGAATACTCGGTCTGTTACCAACGAATCTTACACCCCATAAGTTCACTCATATTACGTCATTGGGCGGAAGACGAGCAAACTAGCAGTCCCAGCAGCCATCCTCCGAAAAAAAAACAAAGGTAAGACAAAAGAAAAAGAAGGGTAGATTTGGCTGGACCATCACTGTCTAATATTGTTGTGAATATCTTTCAAAAAGTCACGGAGTTGAAGAGAAAAAGAGAACGTCAACTTGTTTAGAGCATGAAACCGAAAGGTGTTCCACTCTGCACATCGCAGCTTGATGTGCCAGGCATAGTGACAGAGTTCCAACGCGTCGAGACTTCTTTTCCTTTGTGTTCGGACATCACACAGACATCATTTGGCGAATTTAATTACAGCTCATAAATTCGGTGCCACTACTCTATGTCTTCCTAGCGAAAAGGATGCTCATTATAACTCCCTGATTGTGACAGAGGAAGGGTTGGTATCGTGAAATTACAAAAGCGAGAAAGCAAACACCACATGTTCTTGAGAGCTAGTATGTTTCTCCCTAACATGGGAAACACATGCACGACTCGAAACCGACGCAGTCGCAGCAACCCCAGTCCCAACACATACAAGCGGCGCAAGTACCATCTACACCGGCAGCTGGGACGCCAGTGTTGGCGCCATATCTGTTGACCGAGTTCATGTACTCCCCGGCCTCATAAGCCCCGTACACGATTCCGGCACCGGCACCGGCGCCAGCTAGCATCCAACTACTTTTTTGCATCATGCTTAGGAAGGATTTGACAGCTTCCTCGGGAGTAATCTCGTGCAGCCTGTGCGACGGTATCTCAAGGGTCTCTGCGAACCAGGCGTAGTCCAAAGCACATCCTTCGGGCTCCTTGATTATGCACGCAAAGCTCCTGAGGAGATTCCGGCAATCGTCGAACCCGAGCGTGTCCACTGCGAGAGCTTTCCGTGCGGCTTTCCATTCGGCGTCGACTGCATCTTCGCCGAGGGTAGTCCAGCCAATCTGGCACACAATGTAGTCTCTTGTGTGTCCCTTCCCTGGTTTGACGAGGTTCAGCGTTCGCAGCTTGTTCGTCTCTTCCTTCAGAGACCATGGCACCACCCTGTCCTCGTATTTGCGCGGAGATTCAACAGAATCAGTCTGCTGGTCTTCGGGCACTTTCTTTGCTTGTGGGATGCCATTGGGTAGTCGAAGTTCGTACTTTTTGCCGTGCGTGATGATGGCCCAGTGTAGTTGGCATCCGTCATCAACGCGACGCGAATACCAGACCTGCTCGCCGGCTGTTGTGTCCTGTGCCTGTTTTTTCCGAAGTTGGACTCCTTGTTCCGTTCCTTTCTTATGCTCTTCTCCTTTTGTCCTGGCGTTGTTGGGCTCTGCGGCATCCATCATTGTAAAATATTGTTGAAGGAGAGATGTCTTGAATTCAAAAACTGATGTTCGCCAATGCTTTTTGCTGTGCAACTGATATGTGGTGCATCAGGACCGGGCTTGGCTTCGTAGGCTCTCTGAAAGATGCCTCGCCCATTTGAGTACGAGCCTCTGACGTCAATATATGGCCACATCGTGAAGTCCGCTCAACACTGCTGCGCCGCACATGTGGCCGTCAGAGTGTTGCATCACGAAGCCAACTGCCTCGGGCAGATGCAAATACGTTGCGTATGGATAAAATCCTTTTAGGAATAGACCATGTCCGTCTACAGCTACCAGGACGAATTGTTTGTTCTGCCGCTGCTTCTCCGAACAAGTAACTTGCAATGATCATTGCCTATTTTCTTCAAGATCTTCCCAAGGATCTTCTCAAGGCTTGTTGTTGCCTCTTCGTCCGGGCGTTTTTTGTGGAGAATCGCCGTCGCATTTGACCAATGGTGTAGGACATCTGGTGCTGCGCCAGGTGGCTAAAAATGTTGCTGCAAATCGCCAAAAGGATAGTGGCAGTCTGACGCCTCTTGGCTATGCTTGTATTCAAGCTACAACTAAACGGCCGCTACTTTCAAGGGCTGAGCAGCGCACGTTATTGCACACAGCCTAGTAAACTAGAGGCACAACACTATTGTGTCGAAGTTTATTGGTTGTCGATGCAACAGCTATAAAGTCTCTAAAATATTCCGGGAGTTGGGCTGATTCGGTCTCGGAGACTTCATAAGAGCCGAAAACTCAGGACAAAACAGGGTTTACCCATCTGAAAATAGAGGTTACAGCGAAACCGTGAGTGAGGTGTGGAATGTTATAGAGCTTTGTGAACTGACAGCACTGCCCATCGCGGTCCATACGCCAGGTGGATGACAACGCTGAGAAAGCACGAATGGCGTCTACAGGACAAAAAGCATCAAAGAAGGCGGAGTAAATCATTCGGCATCTTCTTCTTGACTCGGGTGTGGTGGGAAATGATAGTTGACAATCGCTCTCTTCGAGCCCACCCATGCAACATTCACCAAGGCTGGGCAGCGATTTGCTGACCTTGAGCCCTACGAGGAACAGTTGAATGCCAGGAAAGGGCCAATAGTTGATATCAATGCCCTGAATAATGTTGGGGGCGGTACTTGGGGGGGTTCGTACCTTTCGGGGGTTTTCTTGCCCCATGGGATCCACGCTTTCCGCGTCCTTCTTACTTCAAACGGTGATCTTAACAGACACATATTCTTCATGACACTCACGTTCCAAAGTGCCCTATCACGAGTCAATGGCAGAGGTACTTCATTCAGTTTGGGATACCTGGTTCGAATATTAAAGATACTACAGTTAGCGTAACGCAATGGTGTAGCTTTGTCTGTTAGTTATGGCCTTGCATATGCATATTGGTTCATAGTGCAATCATCTCGATTCAACTAAATGAACTAGGTAAAGTATAAGGCCTCATTTCGGTCCAACTTTAGAACTACAGCCTCTCAAGCCGCTTAGCTAAGGATCACCTCCCCTGAAAGTTTGCTACCACGGCCAATGGCAGCTGGCATCAATATCACCATAATCGTTCTCAGCCCATCGTAAGTAGGTGGAAACTATGTCGGCACCCGCGTCGGCAGTAAACGCTCATAATCACCCTCTTATGGCGGATCGATGAAACAAGTATCCAACTCGATGGATCAGATGTAGTATTCCATACCCTTACCTTCATGTGTAGACTCGATACAGGCTGCAGACAAAAATAGCGCGTTATCCCAAGTTGATTGAAACGGCCCCTAAACATGACACATGCAGCCTAAGCAGAATCTCTGCACATGCTACCAGCTTGTATATGGTTCCAGCACCAATAAAACTACATGCAGTAGGAAACACAAGATCTGCTCACATTGACTTCGCCGAAGAGACAGCACACGTCGTCGGCAATCTGCGCCGCCAGAGGACAACGATCCGGCACTCGATGGACCGGCACAGTTATCTAAGCGAGCCGACACAAGACCGACCCCCGCTCCAACAGTCCCGAGCTCGGCGGGGAGGTCCCCGGTGCACCTAGGTCCGGGGTTGCCGTTGTACAGGGGGCGTAGCTCTCAGCTACGACTTCTTGCCCGGGTCCCCCAGCTACATCTTCGTTTTTCAGGCCCTTCTTGGTGCGGCTTTTGTCGATGGATTGCAAATCTTGTGTCATAGAATCCTCCATATACCTCCGCTATGAGACTTCTGTCACTAGGCGACCCGAGAACATCATGAAAAGTCTTGGGCTCGTCCCGAGCCCGGTTGCTTGAAACAGAAAGCGGCTCAATCTCGTTGCTGTCCTACAGCAGTAAAATCTCGATTTGCTTTCAGCGAGATTGTAGTCACAGTCTTGTTGGGAAAGAATTTTTGCCACTCGTCCCGTCTCTTCCCTCGGTTCCCACGAAACTGGGCTTCCACATCCACCTCATCTCAAGGCATCGCCCGAACTTCAAAGACCTGTCAAAATGAGGTGCAAAGTCGAACTTTCCTGTCACATCTTTTCAAAAAAGTCATCTTCCGAGTCATCAAGCCTCCCCGCCGACTCGGCACAGATGTTGTCAGCCAAACGCAACGCTGGCATCTCGCGAAACCGCCTTCGCATGTCTTCCAAGACTTTGCATTCCAAAAGCCACCCATGGCAATGAACCCACACCCAATCTGTCAGAAACGCACCAACTAGTGCTGAATCCTAGGATGGGTGCTATATTTCACCCTCCGCTATTGCTCTTTTTAATCGACAATCATACCTCATGAGACGTCGCGGTAAACTCTATTTTCACGAAACCCCTGCATCCCTGATTCTCACAAACATACCCATGCACCCAAGAGTTGAGCGTGAACGACGATGCCCCACTTCTTTTAAACATCTTCAAGTCAAGACATCGCCCACTCACACATGACAACCTCCTCCAGATACCTGACATACCGTCTACGCAACGAGGCCTCTGATCTATAATGCGTCGCCACCGGAATGACATCAGTCCCCTCATGCTCCTCCGTCGGATCTCGATCTCACACGGCCGGATATGCACAGCGCGATGCAGCTGCTTCTAGTATAATGAACTACGTGACTATCAGCTATCCTCCGTAGTTTTGCGCGAGGAAGCGGATTCGAGATGCTGAGTAAACCACATTGACCGTGCAACAGACTGACTGATCCTTCGGAATTCAGTGGCCTGCCATATGTATCGCTGTCCACGTGTGAAGGCCCGTCAAGACTGGCAGCGTCACACCGAAGCCGCTGAGCCCCTGCTGATCATTACCTACCGCGAAGCAACGACGCAGGTGTTCCCTGTTCCATTTTCAACTGCCCAACCGCCATTGTCAATTGACCCTTTTGAATCCCACCCAGAGTACGACGGGGATGTAGTCCGTAAGGCGTAGCACGTGTTAGTGGCCGGATCGAGGAGAACGATCAACCAAGGCCCTCTCCCTCCGCGTACTTCCCAGCCGGTTTGAGGGTCGTTGCTGGTCTCCTCGGTCGGCTTGGGGAAGCCGGATCCAGGGTGTTGGTAGGTAGAGTCCAACCCCCCTCCCCCACCACAGCGAAGTCATCCGTGACAGATGTTGCGATAGCCGGCCCCTCGGCTGTGTGATGGATGAAGCTAATGATGTGATCCGGGTGATGGCTGTTGCGTGACAACAGTCCTAGCGTCAATCATGTCAATGCCAGCCCTAGTGCAGGTAAGAATGTTTTCCCAAGCTCATCACCGTTTGTCACAAAGATGAACATCAATATAGTTGAAGCTTAATTTCATCCCCTGGTTTCGCAGTCCAGTCTTTCTCTCTGTCCACAGGTCAGCAGGAAACGCGCGTCAAAAGTTCATAAAAGTAGATTCTCATAGACCATAAAGGCAAAATAAAGTAAGGGAAAATAGAAGAAAATCCCGCTGTCAAAGCTTCAAGGTATCGCCACCACATGCTCCATCCCATTCTTTTTGTACAATCCCATCTCCCTCCTTCTAGCCCATCGTTTCTCGTGGTCTGAACAACCAACCTTGAACATCACCACCGCTACGGCAACTCGTACAAACTCTTTTTCCTCCCTTGTGGTTCCGCCACAACAAGCGTTTCCTTTCCATCAATCTCTGCCATCTGATAGTTTCCACCGATCCCGCCTGGACTTCCATCCCAATCGCTACTCGCCCTTCTCATAAACATCCCGTTACCCGCCATGCCATACGTCCCCGTGCCCATCGAACTAACCGTCCCCGTGCCGTTGTTGATGTTCATCCCTCCATACGCGATTCGTCCCGTATTCGACCGCGACAAATCGCTTCCGGCGCCGTTGCTGCCCCCACCGTGGGTACTCGACCCGTCCAGTTCCACAGGTCCTCTCCTTTGCCTCTCCTTCCGAAGCCACCACATCACGCCCACAGCCACCAACAGCGCGCCGCCAACGCTCGCACCGACGCCCATGCCCACAATCGCCACATTCCCTATTCCCCTTTGCCCACCGTCTTGGTTGTCGCTGTTGTCGTCGCCGCTCGACCCCGTGGGCGAACTCGCATCCGCCCCGCTCGGCGTGGCGGAGATTTTACTCGTCATCGTCGGGGCGGCCGTCATATCCGGCGTCTGCTGTGACGGCGTGCCCGTGACGCCGCTGCTCTGATTCGATGCGGACGGCGTCGGTGAGGACTGGGCGCCCGAGTTGAACGTCTGCACGGCGGCGGCGTTGCCCGGCGTCGCGGCGATCAGGGGACCGAAGACGGCCGCTGGCGTGCTGCAGCACCGCGTCTTCTCGGCGGCCGATTCGCAGCAGAACTTGCCCGGTACGCCGAAGCCCTGGCTATCGCACTGCCAAACCTGCACGCCGTTGAATCGGAAGTCGAAGGCCGAGCTGTTTCTTCGCGTGTCTGGGTCTGGGTTTTTGTTAGTCACAGGGTCTTTCACGCTTGACTCTTCTCATTTTCTCATGTCGTCCGAACCCCGCCCCTCTCCATTCCTCCCATCCGTGTAACAACCCTCAGTCGGACATGACCAGAACAGACTTACTCAACACGCAATTCTGTGGGCAAATTGGGCTCTGCCACGTCGGATCCGAACATGTCCCTCTTGCGTACGCGATGCCCGTGTTATTGGACGTGTCCTCGAGCTTGCACAGCCCGTTGCTCAGGCACGCGTTGACGCTGCCGCAGCACATGCTGACCTCGGCCTTTGGGTCGCACGGCACATCTAGGGCCTGCACGCCGCCTGGGAAGAAGCACAAGTTCGCGGCGGCCCGGACGCCGGCCGTGAAGCTGCTGCTGCTGAGGAGGGTGAGCAGCACCGCCCTTGTTGTTGTCGTCTTCATCCTGGTGGGTCTGTCGTTGGGGTGGAGGTGGGATAAAGGAGATGGCTAGGCCAAAGTTCTCTTCCAAGCACTTGGCCCAGCTGATGTGAGAGCGTTTGGGATGGTTGTTTGGGTATAGTCGAGAACCAGCCTCTTTCGGTATTGTCGATTTAAAACAACGTTCGATCGTTAGATCCAGGAAGTTGTCGATCGTGTGAACGGATGATGACGAAAGACAAGCTTGAGGCCCGGCCCCCAAATGAATTTGGCCGATCGGGGAGGTAGGTAGAAGTTGGGAAGTAGGGAAGGGAAGGGTAGAGGCGGCACGTAGTGGTAAGATTTGATTATGAGATGATGTGAGGCCGAAAGAACAATAACAACTTGTGACCTTGTAATAGCAGAGGCTGAGGCTATGGGTATGCAATGCTTCTGAGGGTTAAGCCGGTACTCTCGCGTTTTCTCTTCCAAGGAACTCGAAACCGGGTTGGCTCTTTGGGTGAGAGAAGAACAGACGATAGAACCAATGGCAAGGCAGGTATGGTAAAGGTGAGAGTGACGAGTAGAATAATGGAAAAAGGCTCTCGATCCTCCTCCGTAGGATTAAGATTACCTCTTAAAGCAGTAAAAGAAAGGCAAGTAAGTGTACGGGATGAAAATAAAAGAGTGGAAGGCGGGTCGTCTTTCTTTTTCCTGATAGAAAATATCGTAGTGGTTCCGATGATGAACGTTATCAACACGTTACCATCTCCGAGAATTCGAAGCAAGGACAACAACAAAAAAGGAGCGAGAAGAGTTGCAAAGAAAGTCCGAAAACCTTCGAAAAGACGGACGGAGTGAGGAAGAGCGGCGGCGCAGCCATTCCTTAAGAGAGATCGCATATCCCAAACCCTCCCTCTTCTCCTCCTTCCTCATGCTCGCTCCTCTTCCGTCGGATCCATGATTCCCACGTTATCCGGTATGGGGTCCATTGACTCCCAAAGTTCGCCTTGCCCTCTCCAAGGTGTGCCGCTTGGCTTCCTCGACGTCTCGGGGAGTCCCTTGACTGGGGTCCCTCGAGACTCTCTTTCCTACGAGCAGTCTCGGCGGCAACACCCCGAGACGGCTGTATGTAAACCTGAAAAGGGCAACAGAGGCAACACGAAGTAGGCAGAAGAAGAGGATACTCCCATGAGCCAAGGCTCCCATGCCACTTCTCTTGCAGCGCCCAGCGTCCCATCCCAAGGCACGGTTGACTCGTCCCAAAAAGGCCCCCCAACACACACATGCAAAGAGAACCTCGCCTATGTAAGTTCCCAGGATCATGGGTCACCGGCGGGTAACGCCGCAGCGGCGTCCAGAACCGCAGCAAGTCCCCCCCCCCCCCCCCCCCCCCCCCCCCCCCCCCCCCAACGTCAACATTCGCCCAGCAAGGCCAGGCCGTCGTTAATGCGCTTTGGTGGGTGGGAATTTCAGGGTCCATGACTCGCCGTCTCTTTTCAGCAGCTGCAAAGACAGCGGCATTTCTGCCCCACGGGCGCGGTCTGGTTTCAAGTTGTCTGGCCGTTGTGACCCTGCCACTCTGGGGGCCTACTTTAAGGGACGACCTGGTCATGCTTTGCCTGCTTTTGCCACGCCTTTTGACTTTTGCCAACGGCCTCGGTTCGTGTCCTCGTCCACAAACCCGCACATTTATATCTCAATTGGACCGATTCTGTCCTCTTCAGCCGCAGACAAGGGTCTGTCGTAGATAGAGTCATTTTTTTGAACACGCTACCACGCACAGATTCTAGAAGAGACCATAATCATATAACTTCCCGGTAAACCCACTACTCAAGACCATCACCGCCAAAACCCCAAGGACCCCAGGCCAACCTGTTGAGTTCGCGATTTTGTCGCCCAGGCTTCGCTTACGGCATAATATTGGCCATATGGGCCGTTGGCCTACGTCTAGACTACCTAGGATCTCGTGTGTGCAAGGGGACAATAGACTCCCTTGTCGCCATTGAGTATCCCACGGGGATATGGGCGGCAGGCATTCGACAATTCCCATGCTAGAAAGGGAACTCGAAACGTCCACTTGGGCAGACAAAAGGCACACAACGCATCCATTTCCACTCATCCATGCAGCTTAGCAAACCGAAGCCCCCTCAGCCATGCTTCGGTTTCCCCGGGGTCGCCCGGGTCTGAGAGTAAGAGCACGTACTCTTTTCTTGGTATATGCTGGGTATAATACAAAGGGAAATAGAAAAATAGGGTTTTGAATCCTTTGCCCCTCCTTCCCTCAAGCCCCGGACTCGCCACCTGTTGTTTCCTTCTAGCCTGAGTAAAGAAGAAAAGGACAGGCGGACCAAGCGGCCGTCGTGTCGTGCCGTGTCTGTCGTCTAGTCATCCCAACACCCTCAATGGTCTCATGCTGTGGTCTTTCTTTATATGTACCGATGATATCCTCCAGAACGCCGTTTATCGTTGTGTCGTATCATTGACGGGGTTTGCGATATTTGTTGTTCCCATCCTTCATCTCACCTCGCCGGTCACTCGTAGCAAGCGGCGAGTCCCGAGCATCGAAGCGTGTGCTCGTTTACCCACCTCCAGCATCTCCCCTGTCTGCCATCCCACCTCACACACATTCGCCTGGATTATCAGACGGTTCACGCCGCAATATCCTCCTCGTCAAGGGGTTCAACCCTGACGAGAATCTCTTCCAGAAGCCCCTCCAAAAAGGTGCCTACATCCCTTCCCATACCCACGGGCTCCGCCTTGTCATAGTGGTCAATCTCCTTGCACACATGAGCGAGTTTATATACGAGCTTCCGCAGTTTCTCGTGAGCCGCCTCCGCTCTCTGTTGCTTGGGGGTCACCTGGTTCATGGCGACAGGGCTAGACGAGCCTTGTTGGGGCCGGAAAGCCTGCTGCAACCTAATTTGCCTCCTCTTTAGCGCCTCCTCGAGCGCAGGGAAGATGACATCGTTCAGGGCGTCGAGCTCCCCGTTAGGGTTAGACGGCGCAGGCGGAGGGAACGCAGAAGGAGCTGCCGGTTCCGGTGTGGGAGTCTGCGTCTTGGAAGGCAGCGCATGCGCCTTGGGTGGAGGGGCCGGCGCTTGTCCAGATGGTTGACGATATTGCTGCCCGCTAGGTGATTGGCTCGGTATCCTGACCGGCGCTTGCTGCGGTTGCGGGCTTCCGCGGTATGGAGGGATCTCTGGGAGAGCGATGGGCGTGATTTTGTTGTTAGGCCGGGGCCCGTGAAGCGGGGGTCGCGGCGTCGTTTCCTGGGTTTGCAACTCTACTGGCTGGATCACAGGGCCTAGACTCAGTAGGCCCATGTCTCTCTGCAACTGGGCCTGCAGTTCTCGGTCGTAATCTGGAGACTGGCTGACAGGGACGGCAGGTGGAATGAGTCGAGAAATGGGCCGCGGCGTCTCTGGACCTCTCTGCATCTTTTCTGGAGATACTGGAAGAGGTACCTTGGCCGGCGACTGGGGCGCATTTGTCGGTACCGGCTTCCGTTGCGGCGATGCCTGGCGAGACGTCCCCGTGTTGGCGCTTGCTGCCTTGAGGGTATCCGAGGCTATGGCAAGATCACGGCCGAAATCGCGAGCCTTGGTAGGGCTGTTGTCTCTTGACCGCTCGCCGTAATCGTCCGTGTTCTCCAAAGACTTAGCGGCTCTAGCGTTGGTGGCTGAGTCGTCCAGGGCGCCGAGTCCAGGGCGAGGAACTACACCTCCACGGTCTCCCACGAGCCTCACGGTGCCAAAGTCCCACATGTCCTCGTCAACTTGCTGGCGTTCGTAATACTCTTCACCCCCTTGGTCGCTTTCCTCGTCGTCACCCTTGTGTGTCGCGGCCCACCGGGAGTGTCGTTCTATCAACTCGGTAAGGTAGCTCGTCTTTTTCGCGCGGCGTATAAAGGGGTGTTTCAGCAAATCCTTCGCTGTAGGCCGTTCTTTCGGGTCCCGTTGCAGACACGCCTCGATGAAGTCCTTGAATGCCTTCGTGAAGTTCCCCTCGAGGCGCGGTGGCGGGTTCTTAGGAATCAGAAAAAGCACCTTCATGGGATGGATGTCGGCATAGGGTGGTTCGCCATTGGCAAGCTCCAGCGCGGTAATGCCGAGCGACCAGACGTCTGCCTTGTGGTCGTAGCCCGACTGCTTAATAACCTCGGGCGCCATCCAGAAAGGAGTGCCGACAAAGGTGTTCTTTTTGGTCATGGTGGCGGAGAGCTGTCCGGAGACGCCAAAGTCGGCGAGTTTGACCTGGCCATTGGAGCTGAGGAGGACGTTTGCAGCTGGTGGCATGTTAGCATCCTGTACCAGATGTGACGCGTCCTCCGAAGCCTGTTCTAGACTTACCTTTGACGTCACGATGCAGCTTCTTGTCCGAGTGCAAATAATCGAGCCCAAGCAGCAATTCGCGAATAATGATGGCAATGTAGTCCTCTCCTATCAAGCCCGGCTTCATCAGGTCTGCGCAGCTCCCTCCGGAACAGAACTCCATGACAATCCATAGCTCGGCCCCCTTGGCGTAAGAGCCGTAGTATTTCGTGACGTAGGGTGACTGCAGCTCGGACAAGATGGCAATCTCCTGGATGATGTCTTCTACCTCATCTTCGGCGCTCTCAATATCGATAATCTTGATAGCGACGGCATGGCCGGTGCGCTTGTCGACTCTACACGGAGAGCGGTCAGTTTCTTTGATCAGGCTAATGTGTAGGTTTCTCTGCCCGGCGGGATTGTTGCTTACCCTTTGTAAACCTTGCCGAAGCTTCCTCCGCCTGGGGGAAAACTGCGTGTTAGCGAATGTCGTCAGGGGCGCGGGGGGTGGCGCATACCGATGCAGTACTCCTTCGTGTAGAGCAGCTCGGGGTCAAGCGCCTCGTTGCCCTCCTCAATACCCCTATCGCGGTCCCCCATGTTTGCAGTCTACGCAAGGCGCTGGGCTAGATACGGCTCGCAGGTCGCGCGGTGGAACGAGAGATGTGCCGTCAAAGGAGTGGTACGGGCGCAATCGCAGTATCGCGGGGTTGCGAGGCGACGGGAGAGAGTCGCCGGCAACGTACGATCGCCGTGGTGGTTCGTGGGTGCCGCCGCAGCGGTTCGTTTCTCGTATCGCCGGGGAGAGTCGGTTGAGAGATTGATGAATGTAGGGCTAGAAACTCTCCTGCGTCGGGGTTTGGACTTTGGACGAGAGTGTGAGCAGGGAGGACGCTGAAGAGGGGATCCCGGAGTTGCGGTCGAGCGAAACGGGAAGAGGCGGTGGGGGACGAAGGACGGATGCGGCTGTCGTCGTAGAGCTGGATGGAGTGTGCCGACAGAGGGCCACAGGGTCCGTCACGATGTCAGGAACACCAGAAGAAAGAAGCGACCTGGAAGACCAGAAGTTAGCCGGGTGCTAACGTGTGTGGGCTGGGCCTAAACGGTGATTAGTTCCCAAGGGGGCGACGGCAGTCATACGTCGGTCGTGTCGTTGCTTGTCTCTTGTCTCTGCTTTTCTTCAAGGCGGCGGAGGAATGAAATATTCCAAACCAAGTTCCGGATTGCAAAGCCGGTGAGACACTGTAAGCGGGCCGCTGTAATTCGCGTTCCTCGCGAGTCGGGTGCGCGTGGGTGCTTAGACGTCAATGCCCAATTAGAGGAATGACCATTGGCAACACTAGCAGACGGAGCGGAACGAAGCTCTGGAGAGGTAATAAGATGAGGTCCCAGGGCCCAAGGAGGGGGAGCGAAAAAAGACAGCGTCGCGGGGTGCAATTGGCTAGTTTGCTAGCAGACTGGCATAAGAGCAGTCTGTGTCGGTTGATTTGCGCAAGTTCAGTGTGCAAGCTGCGATTTGCAATGAGCTGCTGCTGCGCTTGGCCCCGGAGATCTGGGCAGGATAACGCGGACGGAGACGGTCTCTGAGAAGGGGGACGATGAACTGAGCACACGAGGCAGAATGTGGGGTAAAGATAGGCCAGACCAGTCCGGACGAGATGGCACAAAGAAAGAGGCGGCGGCGTGGCGGGTGCTGTCGTCCGTCGTCTTTGGTTGAGTTGTTTTGGGATTCGACCTGTTCCTGGTTCAGCGTCCGATAGAGAGTGATTTCTGTGTTGTGGCTTTCCCCCGCAAGTCCTAGCTCCAAAGAACCGTGAACGGGCGAGAGAGGGACAGCCGGCTGTGATATGCGACTCCATTGGACCTGCCCACCCAATGTTTATGCCATGACCTTGGATGGGCAACCGAGGGGTCGGTTCACCAGCAACCACCGCTGTTGATGTCAACTTTCCCCTCATTGAAACCTTCCCCCTCCCCCTTCACAGTCTCTTCCCACCCTGTCGCTGTCGGAGCCATGCTGTTTGGGGTTCCTTTGTCCAGTAAAACGTCAGCGACCCCCAGCAGTCAAAACAATCGATATCATAAGCGAATGCGCACAGACCACTTTGCGCTTATCAAATGCCTTGCACCTCCCAAAACCCTTCTCACGTTGTCTTACCAGGCATTCTGACTAACCTCGCGCGCCAGAGAGACTTGACTGACCAAGAACCTTCTCTTAGCCCTTGGTCGCCAAATATCCCCTATCCAATCACTCCTGCGCAATCTCATCTGCAGTGACACGTCCCCGCTCAGGAACCCGTCCGCAATGCTCAGTCGATTGGCCACGCGATGCGCCTCCAACCGAAGAGAGCTAGTCTGCCTGTCGTGAAACGCCCATACCTCTCAAGGGAAAGGCAGTCGTCTTTGTTTCTGTCGTCTGTGGTTAAACGGTGTCTCCGGACTTACACTTCAAGGTGCCTGGAAGGTGGAAGACCCTGGCTGAAGGCAACATGGACAGACAGTGTCAGTCGGCACAGCTCTCGTCAACGTCTTCACGAAACAAACGACCTTCGCCTCCCATGTGTCGAGCTGTCTCGGTCTCCCACGTCTATTGATGCAGTAATCTTCTACCCTAGCTGGCCGTCCGAGGCATCATGCCCGCTCATCCGCCCTTTATGCCCTGTCGTCGGCGAACTGCATACTTGCCTGCCCTTGCCATCATCAAGCCGATGCCTTTACCCTGTCATGGTCATGGTATGCGTGAGAAAAAAAAAAGAAGACCAAACGAACGGAAAGTAAAAAACAATGGGAAAAGCGTCCTCCCGCCTGTCGTGTTCCGAATCTATTGGCCATGGCCCCCTGGCCTTCGTGAAATGCATCTTGCCCCAAAACCAGGTGTCTTCTCAACCGCCGCGCGCGGTCGCTGCAAGAGGACGGAGTCGGAACTGTACCCATCGGTCTAGTCCTCAATGAACTCAATCATGACGGTTCCCTGCTTGAGCCCGGCCTCCAAGATGGTCTTGTCAAGCTCTTCCGTCAAGTCCTGACCCTGTGGCATGCGCTTCAGCTCAAACTCGATGCCGTCCTTGCCCTCCAGCGGCTCGGCCTTGAGCCACTCGTAGATGCGCCTGACCGAGTCGTCCAAGTTGAATCGCCGAATGACACGTCCAGTAGGATGACGGAACTGTATCCGCGTCGTCGTCGCCGGATTGTTCTCGGGCTCTGTGTGCGGCTTGTCGCCGGCGATCTTGGCCCAGATGCTCTGCGACGCTGCTGGCTCTGCCGTAGGAGTGATGCCGCCTGCTGCCTCGCCCTTGGGAGACTCCGACTTGGTGAGCGCATCAGGGTTGACCACACTCGACGTGGGTTTGGAGCTGCTGCCGCCATTAGACGCCGCAAGACTGTTCTGCAAGGCCATCTCCAGCATCTCCTCCTCAGTCATCCGGTCAACGTCAACCGTTTTGGGCCGCGGCGCTGCCTGGTCCACCACGGGGTTCTTGCTGTTGGCCGCCAGGCTGTAGCGGTCCAAGAACTCGGCCAGCTGGGCGTGGAAATCCGAAGCGCTGGGGAACGGCCGTCCGCTCCATACCTTGACCTGCTCTCCAGTCCTCGGGTCGATGATGGCAACGTGTGGGTAATTGTCAGGGTTCTCGTGTCCGCTGCCATGAAAGTAGAAGTTGATGTACTGCTGCGCCGATAAGGCGCTCTTGTCGTACTGCAGGAAGATGAAGCTCTCCTCCAGCAGCTGGCGAACCGCCGCGTCCTTCCAGATGTCCCGGTTCAAGGCCTGGCAGTTGAAGTCGCTCATGTCCTGGAGGTTGACCAGGATCCACTTCTTCTCGTCTTTGCCTTCCTGCCTCGCCTCGTCCCAGTCCAGTCTAGACATAATGTCGTAGGGAGGTCGGAAAAGTTCGGCAAGTCGCTGGGCACGGGTGCCGCCTTCAGTTGAGACTGGCTGGGCCGGCTGAGAAGGGGTGGGGCCGTCGTCGTCCCAAATCGACAAGTTGTGGTTGAAGGGATTCCTAGTAGAGCCACCTGGATGCGTGTCATGTTAGTACTGGAGCCACTTCACAACCTGATCCGGCACGTACCTCGAGCAGCTCTGGCCGCCTCTCTCTGCCTCATTTGCGCCCGGATGATGGTATCCATGTCCATACCATCATCACCTTCGTAGCCTCCAACCAATGTTTCCGTGGTTCTTGCAATGGGCGACCTGACGTCGTCCTGGCCGCCACCGAGACCACTGCCACTGCCGCCTCCGGTACCACCTCCATACAGCTCCTCCTGTAGTCTCTTGGCCATAGCGGCATCTTCTTCCTCCTGCGCACTTCGGGCAATAGCCGCCACCTGGGCATTGGCCGCGACGTCGGAGTCGTCTTGTCCGAAGTTATCGTCCATGTCGTCCACCGTCATGGCGGTATCGCCGTCGTCATCGCTATCAATGTGGATAACCCCGCGGTCATCTTGCCGTCCAACGTTGGGTCGGGTGCTTGCGGGCACTGGAGGCGCTGACGATGAGGTGGCGGCGGGCACCGAGTTGAAGCTGTTCTGGATGTCGGGGCTCTCGAAGAAGAGCTGAATGGCCTGTTCGAGGTTGTTGTTGGCCATCTCCAGGAATCCGCGAGCGGCCTCCGGGCTGGCAGCCGTAATGGCGACGAAGTTGGAGATATCCTCGTCCATGATGAGAGTTTGCGCTTGTCGAAAGCTGCAAGATTTCGCGGGTGGAAAGCGTCTGTACTCGCAGAAAATTCCGTCGCAGAGGTAGAAGGAGGAAAGTTCGGGGGATGTATGTTGTGTTTAGTCTTTTTTTTCCCCAGGTGGCGGTCAGAAAGATGCGTGAATGCAGAAAGGGCTCTGGAAGTCGATGGCACCTCTCTCTCCTCTGCCCCACCTTGGACCGAAAGTGCTGAAGTTTGGTGCGGGATGCAGGGCGAGGGGTAGCTGCAGGTGCGTTTGCGGTTTGTGTGATGGTCAGAGCCAAACTGGCCCGTCGACAGCAAAGCAAAGGAAAAGTAAAATCCAAATCGAAAAGGAATTCGATAGCTTCGATCGCGGCTGGTCGTTGGGAAAGAACAAGGTTGGTTTGCGCCGCCACTGATCTGAGAGGGACGGGATGGTGTTTGCGGGCTTGTCCCGGCGCGAAACAGGTGCAGGTGCAGGCGCAGGGCTGCTATCGACCTGTGCCACGACGAAGACGCCAGTTCTGTGACGCAACCGCCCGTCGGGCCTCGGACCTCCAGCGTTCCTCGGGAAGATGGCGGAAAGTTGATGCGCTGAGGTGATTTGCTGCGCCACGGCAGCACAGGTTCTCGATACAGGCTGTGGCTGGTGCTCCATCGGATCCTATCTAGCCAATCAGGAAATCTTCGTCCAAGTGTCTACCAACGTCAGCCGCCTTATCAACCCCAAGTACGCGAGTCCATGATGCATGGTCAAACCCCATGTAGTCCAAATGCTCCGAATATTGAGCCAGTTGCTAGGGAATGTATTCCTTCTCTCCCCTTGTTATGTTGTATCCTTGTTCGAAACAGCGAGCCCGACAATAAATCACAGTAAATAGACATGGCTCTCGACCTCAATGCAAACATAAGGCTTGATGAGTCTTACCCTGACAAAAGCTAGGTTGGATCAACCAAAACACTCACGCATATTCCACACAACCCTTCCACAACTTCGAAGCATCCAACCCTCCTCGTCATTGGAGCTTCCCCCCCCTTCTATCTCCAAAATGAGATTACTGAATTCTCTTTGCCCTTCCTGTATCCCTCAATCATGTAAGTATGAGTCTTCAACCAGAACGATGAGAAGGAGCCCAGATGAGGAGCTGGTCGAGCAAGAGATACGAACCAATTGTTTTTGCATCATGTTTTTTCTCCATATGAAAGGTCGATCGATGTGCACGGTTGAAGTTTCCTACGGCTCGAGTCCAGATTGCGTCGTTAAGGCCACTCCTTCCCTCCACTTGAATTCAATATTGCAGAAGATGACAATTATAATCCTTTTCGAAGAGAGTCCATACGTTAGATACAAATCATCACTCATCATTCACCCGAATTCAATCTCGGGACCTACTAATGGCCTTCTTCGAGAAGAGAAATAAGCACTCATCCCATGGCGACCATATCATCAGAGACACTCATTTTCTCCATGTCTCGAGTGAAGGCCAGGTAAAGCTGTCCAAGCTTTACCATATTTCAAACAGATGTCAGTATAGTAAATTTCAAGTCGCTGGCCTTTTGTGGCGGGACATCAAGTATAGAATCACAACCGCAAGACATCTATGGGCAATTGACATCATGTGGGCAGACCAGACTACGGCAAGGTACTTTTAAGCAGTGTCATTTGTAACAAGCAAAATTCTAAGGGGGTATCACAACCCCATGAGCCGATTCGTCGGTATCGTCGCCGTCATCTATACCAACATCCCCCGAGCCAACAACCCCCTCACCCTTACTTCTCTAGCTCCCCAAGTACCTCCTTGAGGTGCTTCTGTACCTCCAAAGATCTCTCCACCGCGAGGGCTTTCTTCACCATTTCGATAAATCCCTTCTTCTCGTCCGTTGTCGGCGCTGGGCCGAATTTGCCCCGGTTCAACGCTTTGAATACACCACCAATGGCAAAGGCCCGCATATTGCGCTGGGCATCGGTTCCGTTGTCAACGGACTCGGGGTCGAGGCTCTGAAGGTAAGCCAGGGCGACCTCCCTGCCATCGGCCTCGAATCGATTCTCGGCAGCCTCCATGAGGTCCTTGACGCACTCGTACCAGACCTCGCGCTTGATGCCCTCGAACTTCTGGTGGGCCAGGTACGTCTTCAGCAGCTCGAAAACCTTCTTCAGGACAGCTCCGGGGTTCTCCTTCATCTGCGCGCGGTTGTAACCTCTCGCGATAGCCTCGATACCATTAACAGCCGCCTTGCGAGTCGCATCACCAGAGCTATCGACGTCCATCCTATCCTCGTCGACAAAGTCATCGAGCGGCCCGCTGACGACGATGGCGATGTTGTCGAGCAGATCCAGGTCCTCGCGCTGCTCGGCAAACTGCCAGAGGGCTTTAAAGGCGTGGGGACGGTAGTCCTCGTTGTTGCGCTTCGCCTCGCGTATGGCGATCTTCTGCTGCTGCGCAGCAATGGCCGAGTCGGTCTTCCAGAGGGCGTGGCCTTTGCCGACGAACTGCGGGAAAGACTCCAGAAGCTTCTCTTTGCCGGGGAAGGTCTTCAGCGCTAGTGCTTTATCCATAACGGGCCAGATCTGCTTCAGGTTCGTCTCCGACATTTGACCACCAGTGGCGTCGCTAGATGCCACTACAGCCTTGACCACGTTGGCGATGGTGAAGCAGGCAGTGTGCTGTAGGTTCCATCTCGGCGCCTCAAGGCCCCTCTTGATGAAGCCCACGATCTCAGGGACGTAGCGCGCGACAGTGCGGGAGCTGCCGCCGTGCTGGTTCCATACTTCATCGAAACACTTGCGAGTATACTCGTCGGTATCGTGCATGCCCATGTACGTGAACGGGACGAACTTGGTAGCTAGCGCGTTGAAGTGATCAGGAGCGAGCTTCGAAACACTAAGGACGACGTCGGACACCTTGGCGCGGCGGGCCTCGTCTTCGCTGGTAAAGTAGAACTCGGTGAACTTGTCGACCAGCCTTTCCTTGGACGCATCGGGGACAATGCGCATGAGATACCCCACGGCCTTAGCGTAGCCCTTGCTGACCTCGTCGTTACGGTCGAGAGACTGCTTCTCCATCAGCTGCATGAAGCGGGGCGACACCGACTTGAAGTCGACAGCGTGGCGCATAACCAGATCACCGATGAGCCTGGCGCAGGCAATCTTAGTAGGCATTCCGATGGCCGTCTTGATAATCTCTTCGAGCTTAGGTGCGAGTTGCTTCATGCCATCGGCATCCAGCTGTCTAAGGCAGTTGTCGATAGCCTCTGAAATTGGCGACTGGTTTACCCACTGAGCCCTGATTTTGTCAATTTGGTCTCGCGAGTCCTCGCTGACCTTCTGGTAAGCGTAGTTGATCTGCTCCGGCTCGATGGTGCTGTGGAGACCCAGCAGCGGGGGGATAAAATCCACAATGAAGGGCTTCAGGTTAGGTCCGCCCTTCTTGGTGATATCGATGATGGTCTTAAGGGAAAACATCTTGACATCTTCGACGCCGCTCTCAAGGCCGCTGGGGGAGAGAAGGAAACGAAGGGCCTGCTTGAGCATGGCCTGCGCCGATGACGAGGCGCCGCCCTCTTCGAGTTGACGGACAATGGTGTTGGTCAGGCCCATGCAGAGCTTCAGTGCAGCCTCTCGGACGGATCCCTTGACGTCGTCCAGGACCTTGAGCGCGGCAGTCCAGATCTCGGCGTAGTACTTCTCGTACTTGTTGAACGGCTGGCCCGAGATGAGGTCGGAAATAGCGCCACAGCTGGCCTGGCGCACACGCCATTCCTTGCCAAGGATGTTCTTGAGCAGATCCTGCATGATGGCGTCAAAATGCTCGCTGATTGTCTCGTTCGGGTTCTTGACCAGGGCCTTCCAGATGTCATCCATGGAGCGCTGCACGTTGCTGTTCGGGTCGAAGCGGTAACGGAACAGCTTCGGGTACAGCTTCGGGTCGACCTCTGACTCGGAGAGGATGTTGCTGAGACCGAAACGACCAAATGCGGATCTAGTCGACCAGGTGGCGGCGTTGGTTGCAAGAGACATGAACTTGTAAACCAGGCTCTGGTCTCCAACCTCGTTCGCCAGGCTGACGATGTCCTTGTACGAGGTAACAGACTTTCCCTCGCCGGTGGGCAGAGCACCAGGCTCAAAGAGCTCGGTCTCCTCCTCAACCTTGATCTGTGTACTGTTGCCAGTGAAGGCAGAAACAAGATCCTTGACGAGGTCCTGCTTCAAATCTTCGTCTCCCTTCTCATACACCAGGGACAAACCGCGGGAAGCAGTCTCCTGAACCAGCTCGTCTCTCGCACTCAAAAGTCTCATGAAAGCAGCCTGAGCCTCGCGAAGTCGAGACTGGACCTCTTCAAGGTGGCCGCAGTACTGGACGACACAGAATAGCCAGATACCGGAAGCTTTAAGCAGCGAGGGCTTAGTGGTCTTGCAGTCCTTGAAGATTTTGTCGAGAACAGCGGTGATTCTCTTGCTTCGCTTGGTCTTCTTCCAAGAACCCTCCGTGCTGTCGACGTTCATAGACAACTTGACAAAATCAGAGTCCCAGCAAGCAATGGCCGCAGTGATGGCCTCGCCGACGGTGAACTGGATCTCGGTCTCTTTCCTGGCATGAACGGCGAAGAGGCCGCGCAGCACGTTGTCGATACCTGACGTCTTGCTCGAGGGGTACAACAGGCCGTTTTCGGGGGTCGGCTCCTCTTTGGGCTCGTTGAATGCGAGTGCCAGACGACCAAGCGCAAAGATGGCTTTGTCGCTTCCGGCGGCTGCCTTTTCGGTGAGTCTTTCAATCACGTAGTCCGCCGTCAAGTTGTTAACGTTATCCGGGATGTACTGCGAAAGACCGGCGGTCCAAAGCTCCGCATAGCAATCGAGAATCGCATCCTCCAATGCCGGGCGCTGATGGGACTTGTCCATAAGCAGCTTAGGAGGCAAGTGAACGTCGCTCGGGATAGGTAGACCGTAGTACACGGCTCTGGAGAAGATGTGGCCGAACGCCTGCAGTGACCCTTCGACCGCGTTGGCAGCAGCACCATAAGAGTTCTCCCATCCGTAAATCATAACCTTAAGATCTCGCAGGAACTTTTGAATGTTCTCGTTCCTCGTCTGGTGCGGGACTGACTCGGGAATCGCCAAGTCCACCTTGTTAAGGGGGTGAGGAAGCAAAATCCCAACCGCCTGGGCGGCAGCAGCACGGATGTGCCTGTTGTTAGCCGTCGTACACTTCTGCAACAGATAGGCAGAACCGGCAACGTAGTTGATCGTACCGGCGGGAGCGAGCGAGGCGACGTCAACCACGTGCTTCAGACAGTTCTCGACGATGCGATCAGTGCCGTCCATGCCTTTCAAACGAACTCCGTCGAAGCAGATTTTGATGAAGAGGCCGATATGCTCCTGGTCGACAGAGCGGAGGTAGGCTCTTATCTGGTCCCGCGTCTTGATGTCGTTACGCACTCGAGTATCGAGCTGCTCCGCCCAACCGGGGGCGAGGGGGAAGTCGGGCAGTGCCGCGATAAATAATGCTCTTTTAACGTACTGCACTGCGACGGGGTATGCAAACACCTTCTCGCCCTCGAAGTTTTGCATCGTTCTCTTGTCATCAAATTCGAGCTTCGGCGGCGTCGAGTTGCTCCACTCGGCACTGGTGACGTCGTCGGTGATCTTGTCGCAGAAGAAGTAAGTCATCAACGAGATCCAGTTTGGCATCGTGTGCGCCTCGCTGTCACGGTACGTCCACGGGTCCAGTCCCTTGCGGCCTTCCTCGATGACCTCCGTGCGCTCACCCTGACGGCCGGCAATGGCCAGGATGTCGATCCATCTGCCCCGCTCGTCCCATGACGCAACGGTCTGGTTTGCCCACTTGACGGCCGAGAATCTCGCGCTTCGTACGGCAGGGTTATCCTCGGCCAAGTTCATATAATGCAGAAGAAGAGAGATGAGACTAATCATTCCGCTGCCACGTCCGTCGCCGCTGACCGTCTTAGGATCAAAGCTCCTTGTCAGTCCTGAGAGTGAACCCTCAATGGCGGACACCGCTTCAGCGCTGGGATCCTCGGAGAGAGACCTGAAAAGCCAGCCGACCAGATGGAGTTTGTCCTGCACGCTGGAAGGACTGCCTGCGCCAAGGACGCCGAGAAGATCGTACGCCATCGCGCGGAGCTTCTCTTCGTCTGCTGATAATGTCCGTGACACGGGCCATCCCTGCTCTTCGACGTAAGTGCGCATCTTGTCGATAAGCTTGGGTCCAATGGTGAAAGGGGCTTGTGTTGGCCCGACAGTCGCCGTCCAGTTAAGGAAGTAAAATAATGCCTTGTGAAGTCTTGTGCGCTCGAGACCGCTGGCTGCTTGAAGATAAGCCGGAGCGATGGATGTCGTCTCAGTGCCAAAGTCAAGAGTAACCACGGACATGATGTTATCTTGCATAGTGGTGGCCAATTTTGACTTTGACAGGAGAGGGAGGATCCTGATGCGGTGAGGCGCAGGAAGTCGAGCGTGTGCATTATACAACTCCTCAATGATTGACGCCTTCTCAAAGTCAATAGTCATTCTCTTGAGAATGTCCTCTCCAGCTTGAGAGACCTGATAGTCGGGGTTGGCCGCTGCAGACAGAGCGGGCAGCAACCTTTCTTCGTCCTTAAACGCTCCACTGGCCAACAACTGCGCAATCTTCCGTCGCAGGTCCTGCATTTTTTGGAATGCTGGCGCAGTGTCGCGCTGCTCGGGCTTCAAAAAGTCCAAGTCCGCAGATAGGAGGGCTGGGTTTAGTCTCTCGAAATCTTGACGGGTGGGTTCCGCGCCGCCGGGAATTCGCAAGAGAAGCACCTTGCCAAGCCACTTGGCGACGAAGACTGCGTCGGCATCGTCGGAAAGACCGCTTGTTTCTCTAAAAGCAACGTCCTCTTCGCTGCCGCGGGAGGGAATCTGGATGTCCGGGATGATCTTCAGGAGGACATTGAACATGGATGCTTGCGTGGGGCCCTGCTTCGTCGAAGAGATACCCTTGGCCACTTTGGGAAAGAGAAGTCGTCTATCATAGTCTTCCAGACGAAGAATGCTGTGTTGAATGAAAGAAATGTCCAATACGCGGAGAATTGATGAGTCGGCCTCCTGGTACTGGTCGATGAGCTTCTCAACGGGGAGAATGATGCTATCGCCACTGTCAGTGCACTAGGAAAGGGACCTGCGGAACACAAGGACCGTCGTACCTCGGGTGGACAATCAAGCCCTTCAACTTTCCAGCAAATTGAATGACCTGGAATTGATGTTAGCCTCATAAAGGTCGGGGAAACCAGTAGAAAGGGGGGCTTCTCACCTCATTACGGACTGATGCATAGTCACTCGTCGCCTTCAGCAACAGGGCACAGAGGTACTTGATGAGCAGCTCGTTCAGCTTGTCCTCCTTGTTCGCGGCCTGAAGGATGCGAATCTGAACGTTTCCTACGAGCCGCTTCTCCTTCGCCTCGGGGGATTCGCCCGACATCATGAACAAGCTGTCGCGACGTCGAGTATGTGTTGATAGATGGTTGTAATGTCGGAGAGGGAGGTGTGGAGGTACATGCAAATGTACCTGACGTGTTGTATCCGCACGAAAGTCGACGTTGCTCCCGGCTGCCTGAGCTGATTAAGCTGAGCGTCCGAGAGGTTCCAGAAATTCCCACAGAAAAAGCATGGGGCACTCACTGTCTGTAGCGTGTCACGCTCACCCGCCACAGTGTGGCCAAGCTCCGAAACCGGTTTAGCGACAGGCGTCGAGTATCGTTTGCGTTTCTCCGAAACAACCTCGCCTCGTCGAGGCGGGAAGGCTGCCGCCGAGAGACGTGTCGATGAAAGCTGATACACTTTTGGTGTTTTTGAATAGTTGTCTCGAAAAAGGCTGGGTCGTGTGGGACAAACTTTCAATACAAGAGGAGGGCGCGGTAGAGAGAGAAACAAGAGAAAACGACTTAGAAAGGATAAAAGGGGAGGAAACAATCTCAAGGCGGGTGCTAACCACCCCTATCGCATCATTCTCACTTCTGGTGAGACCTCTTGCTGATTTCATGTGGTCCCCGCATTATCTATCCGACAACCCAGATCTCAGCGGATGTGATAGCAGCATTATGATTTCAGGCGGGTACCATGATCTATTTGGGGTGGCACCCGCCTCGTGAGTCTACCTTGTGGTAGCTCAATACATTTGGCAATAGTTTGATGTGAGCGAGAGCAGGTGAGCTGGGGTTAGGCACTGTTATTCAGACTGGGCATTTGAGGAGACGGGTCGAGTCACACAGAACCTTTGATCACCTTACAGTGAGCGATAGCCATAGAGAGTTGACGGACGATTTCTCGCAAATCACGTTGTAAAACCTTCAGTAGAGGACTTTCTAACCAAGCGTTCTAACATTGTGTATGCATGAAATGCATCCGAGCTTTGTAGATGTGAGCCTTCAAATCCTTCAAGGAGTTGGTGCAGCATGTCTTTTCCAGATTTAGAAGCTAGCGTGAATCAGAACTTTGACACCCAATGAATAGCACATGGAAGCAGGTGGGTTCTTTGAGATATGAAAGTGAGCATCCCTTGTATGTTGAGTAAAGTGAGCACGTGCGTCAGTGTCTTGACCTCGATGGCATCAGTTCAAGATATTGGGAAATCAATAGCACAAGACCAATCCATTATCATTTAAGCAAGGTTAGTTGCTGCTGGTCTTACTTTCGGAACATTTCAACATACGGAAGCGCGATGTAGTCCCGCTATCCTAGCATGTGAGTATGAAATTCTTTTCAAACTTTTCTGTGGATGAGATGGAACAATCCCAAAAGTGAAGCCGACTTCAGAATCCAAAAGATTCTATGCTTCTTGAAGTAGAGAGTATACGTCTGTTGTGTTGCTGGCCAATGCTGGCGGAGCACCCAAAAAGCCACCCAACTGCCTCGTACTAGCTGGGACCTGTAAGTGGAAATAAGAGGATATTTTTGGTCAAAAAGTGACGGTTTTGAATGCAAGCCGTAGCAAGAGTTAGGAACCAGGTGTGTCTGGTTGCTGTGGCCCCAAGTCGAAAGAATTAAACCGATGTTGAAAGGGAACTTGTGCGATTGACCGCAGAGATCCCAGTTATCCAGGGGGTTGTCGGTTCCTATCCTTCTCATCGTTCAGCAGCCGTATACATAAAGGACCAAAATGCATTACACAGCAAGATTATAAAGAACTCAAGAGGCCGTCTCTCCCTACTGCCAGCCAACAGGCAAACTGGCACTGCCTACCCCTGTATCTTATATTCGTGGAGTTTAGTATAAACTTTGGATTGTTTTGCCAATTCAGCTGCAGCTACTAGCTCAGCATCATGGCAAATGACTTGTTCACTCGTCCTACGACGTTGGACCAAGAATTTTGCCACCATGAATATACGCGCAAAATGGGATATTCGACCAACTCCCCCTCCTTACATCCATGTCATTACATGATCGGATTGGTGCTAGCACCTGATTCTTTGTCATAGCTATCCACAAGCTCCTATTTCTAATAACAAAAGTCTTCCCAGTCCAAAACAGCCCGTAGACTTGCGTCGCATACTGTAACCTACCTTCGCACGATCGATAACCCAGAGCGGCAAGCCACCTAATGGCCGGCACTTTCAATGTAAAGCTCTCGAGTATGTATCGATCACAATTCACTCTAACCCCCTTAACGGTCTCCTGTCGTGAAAGGGCCCCTCCCCGAGCTGAGATCTTAGCATCGACCCCGAACAGGACGTTGTAAGATACACAGCGACGACTTTGAATGATGGCGGGAAAA
Source organism: Colletotrichum incanum (assembly GCA_001625285.1). Taxonomy (NCBI): domain Eukaryota; kingdom Fungi; phylum Ascomycota; class Sordariomycetes; order Glomerellales; family Glomerellaceae; genus Colletotrichum; species Colletotrichum incanum. The sequence goes on from LFIW01001216.1 coordinate 59,627, forward strand.
TGGAATCAGGCTTTATCAACTGTATTCGACAAGTCTCCATAATGGAGCACTGTTGCCGTAGAGTATCTCAAAGCAAGTTATGCACTTTGAGCTGCCTTGCAATATCGTACCTGCATTCCAGCCATCCGAACCAACCCTCAACGTCCTAGATCTGCAACTAATTATCATACAGAACCGGTTACAGCGACTTGCCTCTTCTGAACCCCCGACATCCCAACTCAACTTGGCCTTGAAAACACTGCCGCAAGGCTCAACCGTCTCACCTGAGCCACCAAAATCCAGCAGAAACTCACAACATGCCGACATCTCTCCGTCAACTCCTCACTTTCCCACCGCAAAAACCCATCACACCTCTTCAGACGAAACCAACCCACCACCAAGCCCGCAAACTTTGACGAGCGAGTCGTAGCCCCACACGAAACGAAACTCACTAAGGTGGTTACAGTCCATCAGTTCGTCCCCATCGCCAACCCCCCCCCCCCTTTCAGGAAGCACGATGGGCGCCAGGGAAGGTTCCCCTGGCGCCCTTTGCTACCCAAACTTTACCTCTGGCAGAAAATTCGACGGGTTCACCTCGAACGAAATGTCGTCTACTTACAATCCTGCCGAAGGATAGCGTAAAGACGGACAAGTTGGCTGTCCGCAACTCTTACTCGTTATTCCGACACAAGCCGATATCGATGTCGAACCATCCCCTTGGTTCAACCTACAAACTTGTTCCCACAAACCACACCTTCTCTTATTAAGTCTCTCCCAAGGCCCCGCCGCGAATGATACCCAACCGACGCCTCGATTGACTTCCGCCCGGCATAACAATCAATGGACGCACACACACACACACACGCCAGCTCGGAGATTGAAGAGGCTCGCACGCATGACACAAACCAGCGCCTAAAAGTACTTCCGCTCAGCAGATTTTCCGACGCAGAAGACAAGGTACTACCTATTTGCAGCAGGAAGCGGGAACCCCTTGCCACCGGACTAGCGCGGCGTCCAACCCGTCCCAAGTGGGAAGTTCGCAAAGCCAGCTCAGCACAGTCGCGGCGACGCGTTGGCCACGAGGAGAATCATTCCGCGAAGCGCGGCACCCGCCATAGGTAGACAGCAAGCCTACTGCAGAGCGATACCACCCGCGACGCGTCAACATTTGTGTGTCGCCCCGACGTCGGCCGAGTCACCAGCTCAAGCCACCCCCGAGAGAGAGAAAAAGATGATCCCTACACCAGACCAGCCAGTTCAGCTTCGGAGACATCTCATTGGCGGCCATGGCAGAACTTAACCTCTTCCCCCGCACTCATAGTCAGCTTCACATGACAAACTCTCGCTGCATGTACCATTGCAACGCTCTTCAAGGCGCCATTCGCAAGTGCAAGTTTGGAAAAGCAGAGCGTTCCTTTGGACAGGGGGAAAGAGCAGAGAATGTTGAAAGGGGGAAGCACAGAAAAGCACGCCGCCCTCTGATCTCTTTCAAAATTCGTTCATCAGTCATCGACTATACTCTGCACATTTGGTTAATGAAAAGAGATTTTTATTTGTTCTGTCATTTTTCTTAGTACACTATACGGGGTTTCCGTATTCATGACACTTTATTTCGTTATGCTTTGCGATAACTTTTGGTGTTTGTTCCTGATGCTTTCTGGCTGCACTAACAGAGACCGGCGTTGCTTTATTCCACCCCCTCGAACATATCCAAGACGCCAATTTAGAGTTTGAGTGTCCAGCTTGCAGGCTGCCATCCCGAATCAGACTTTACCTTGTCCTACAAAGAGGGGGAAAGCCTACGGATACCTTCTGATGTGCGGCTGGTGTAGGTCTCCTGCCTACTGGTGGCAAGACCTCGAAGATGTGAAGATAAGACTTTTGTCTCGGACGAGCCAGACATGCCTATGACCTATCGTATACCACAATCAAGGAGAAAGCAGACAGGCTCACGCTGGGGATACCAGCTTGAACTCTGATTTGAGTTGTCGAGCTACAAATTTTCCCGATGACGATACATGAGGCAGGTCTAACGAGCAACCAACCAATCGCCCAGACGGGTTCGACACTCGAGTATGACCGACCGCGAACATGGATGCGATGTTGTAGCCTCAAGCAGGAGACCCCGTGTTCCTTGTTGACCCATCACCAGGCTACTGAGGTCATACTAAGCCCTATTGTAGTGCAACTGAGCCTCGGAGGCAGATGTCTGTACACACGCGGTGGATTCAACTGCATCGCATGTGCGTAATGGTTGGGACCCAGTTGAGGGATAAAAACAAAAGTACGACCAGGTTGTGCCCAAGAATCGGGGACACGAGTCAAGGACGAGAGTTGTCGCTTGCTATGCGTACGCCCTGGTATGCAAAGAAAAAAACAAACCCAAAAAAAACCCCCATCTGCTGCTGACATAAACGACAACAGCTGTCAGGCATTGGCCAGAGTGCGAACTAAATATCAAGCTTGTCAACGCTTCGAAGACAAATGCGCTTGTAGGATGAGCGAAATGATTGCTGCCTTGATCGTGACTTCTTTTGGGGACATTCTCATTGCTAGTATGGTCAGCTCTAGTAGTGCATGGATGTCAAGGACCCATGTTTGTTGAGCTGTGAAGCTGCAGAATACACGCAGAGCTTTGATGAATGCGATTGACGAACGCTTGCGAAGAGAAAGCTTGCGACGCGGTAGTGTTGCGTTGAACAGCAGAGGGCCAGGGGACAGGGGTGTCGTCGATCAATGTTCCCCAGAGTGTGGCAGCTCGAGAGCTCTAGGTCCAGATACGGGCGAGTCTTAGTTACCCAGATTGGTCTCCCAGGTTTGGGGTCGACAAAAAGTATTAGAGCCGAAATACAACTCAAGGCAGCAACCCTAGTCATCAGAAGACAGTTCGGCTCGAAGCCCGAATGCATTCCGGTAGAGCGAGTTTCCCGAAGCAGCTGTTGACCTGTTGACTTGTCAAGAGTGGCCTGAGTTGAGGTGAAAATGACTGAGCTGCGGCCCAAGCTGCCGTTTAACCCACCTGAATGTATCTGCCAGCGAATGTGTGGGCAGGATGCGGCGCTGCTACCTACGTCCAAATCAAGGAAGTCGTGCATTCGCGAATATTGTGGGATTGCACAAGGGCCTCAGTGATTCGTCACGACGATATGCAGTTGAGACATGTTGAACCTTGCTAGCCCCTTGAGCTCCTGAAAACGCGGGTCACTGCTCTGAGACGGCCGGACCAGCGACCGTCTTGCACTGGGGCTAGCATCGAGGCTAATGTAGTCGGTGGACATGATGTACATGAATGGTCATTCCTTTCGTGACCCATGAGTTCCGGATATGTGTGGTGTTGCATGCCGCGTCGACAGGGACAAATGCTCGCGAGCCACTTTGAGAAACTCTCGCGGAGCTCATTACCGACGATTTCGGCCGAAGGGCAGTTCGCTTGATGACATTGCGTAAAGGATATCATGGGAGCTTCCTTCGACCATGTGCCCGTGCACGGAATAGCAGGTTGGGCGACTTAGTATTGTCGGCTGAGGCCGCAAAGCGCTGAAGCGGAGACTGCCGGCGAAAGCTAAATATGCTCCGACCTGGACTGCGCAGAGAAGTAACAAGACACACCGAAGTCATTGGCGATATCGAAGGGTATTGTCGACTGTAATCTGCAGGATATCAGAAGGGCCCAAACCAGCATGTCGGCTCGACAAGAGGGGAAATTAAGTCTTGAAAGGGAGTCAAAAATTAGGACTCGCCGTTTACCGTGGGCATTAACTCGCCAATCCGGTTCAGGGCTCGCTTGAGTGCGGCCAGACCACATGGCGGGCAACCTTGCCGGCCAGTCAGAAGTAAGGGAGAGAATCAGAGATCTCATTCTTCCCACACCTCGATCCACGGTAGCAGTGGGAATTCTCCTTTCTGCGGCCACCCCTACCACTCTGGTCTGATGATTTCATTTTTGAGAAAAAGGGTGTCGAGCTTGCGGATGCGCCCAATGAGTAACGCGCGACGGGCGAGCCAGGCTTTGTGGTCGTGCGAGTCGTGTCTACCACGGTTAACATGTTCGGGGACCGCCACGCCGATGGGAGTCGAAAATAGTTGAAGACGACCAGTTCTCCTGGCATAGGCAAGATGGGGTTCTTCTGAGCTGGCTGACTGGCTAGCTGCTAAGCTGAGCTAGAGGATCACCCGCTGGGCGCCGCTCGGGCACTCAGCCGACAGGGTAAAGACAGGAAGCGCAGGCGGCACGTAGGTGCAAACAAATCCCGGGGCTTCGGCTCAGTGGTGGTGAAGCCGGCCGGACCGTCGTGTGCAACAAGGTACGCGTCCCCTGGCTGCCGAAGGGCCAGCGTATTACCCAGACGCGAAAACCACTTTAACCGCTTCTCGTAAAGGCGGGGCCGGAGCTGTTCAGCCCTGGCCGCCAGGGTTTTTTGTAGGCGATCCATGGCTTTGGCGTGCCCTCGAGCAAGATTGAGAGCCCAGAAAATCAACAGATGACCAATAGCTCTGCCAACGTCACCTATGAGCCAGGGATGGCCTGTTAGGGGTAGAGCATGGCAAGAGAGCTACAGTACAATCGACGTCGTTGTTGACCATCAGCGAAACGAGGGTTGCGACGAAGCAAGGGAGCCATGACTTGTCGACGGGGCAAACGACCACAAGTTCCTTTGACGTGTCTTTTGCGTGGCCAAGGTTGGCTGGTCGGTGTCAAGGACGTTTAGCTGCCGGCTCCGGGTTTGCCGGTGACGGCCTTGAAAGTAGTGGCGGGACTGGAAAATAGGCCCGCGAACTCGAAGGACCCAATGTTGAGCTGGCAGGCTACTCCTCAAAGATACGTTAGTAAAGATATCGAGGTCTTTCTGTTGGGGGCACAGAAGATGCACCGAGAATCTGGAGGGGAGAGGACCGGTTCCACGCGAGTTGCCTGCATGCACGGACAGAAGCTTGAACCGTCGGCAGCGCCAGCAAACAGACAGCATGAACGAGGACTGCCGATGAACCACGGTAGAGCTGACACTGTTGAACTGTTTCGAAACGTTGGTGTGCGCACAATCAGCTAGCGAGACGAGAATTGGTAGCAGACAGCTGCAGCAAAGGTTAATAGCACGACATGTCACACAGATGACCCTTCTTCGCTTGCCTCGTGCGATTGACTCCAGTACGGCTTAAAGGTTGAGCTCGCCTCCGATTAGAAATACCTAACAGGGGGGCGAGCTCGGCCAATAGATGCATTTCGGAGTCCACGAGGGGTTCGCGTGGAGGAGGCCAGCTGGCGGGAAAAGAAACGAGCAGGAGGCAGTGTCTCGAATACGGCCGGCTTGGTGGTGTCGTTCATGTCCGCCATTCCATCATGTATGCTCGTACGGCGGCTCATTAGGGGCGAGACGTGAGGGCGGGAAGGGCCCGATCAACAAGCAGCATCTGGAAAGAGAGTCAGCCGGCGCAGTCTTGGCGGGTATCGCCAGGCCAACGATGCTTGGGTCGGGCTGGATGCGGCGAGGATAGCGAAGACAAATCGTATGGGGGTATCTTGGAAAAGCAAGTAGGAGAGGACAGACGATCCATCTTGATTGAGCCTTCTTTGCGCTTGTTGAGCTTGGGAGACGGCAACAAGGGGTGGGGTCCAAGATGGAGGACGGAGGTGAAGGCGAAGAAGTAACGACAATAGCCATGGCCTCGGACGACGGGTGTTTGTCAGTGGATGTCGGACGAGAGACAGCGGGACATTTTGTTTTTTTTTATAGCGAATCCTTCAGTGTGCCACATGCGTTGCTGGTGTTTTCAACGCTTGGGATTCGCGGTCTTGAACATGCATCGTCGTGAAGATGCAGTGGTGTTTTGGAGGCGCAAAGCAGCAGCAGCAGTCGCACATGATGGAAAGCACACCAAGGCCATCCGGGATAAGACGGCGCGCACGCAGCTGCATGCCGACAAGAGAGCCAGTCTCCAGTCCCCAGCAAGGGCCCCATGTCTCCCTCCCTCTTCCGTGACGCCATTTCGCGTTCGAGATCGGTACGTATCGGGGTTCCCGCTGGAAGCACCCCTCCAGCTCAGGCAAACGTTGGCGGCGTAGGGCAGCTACGTCTTTGTGCTTAGCGTGTCTCTCCCGCCCCGTATGATCTGCCCGAAGGATTGGCCCTACCCTTTCTTGAGGTACAGGCTATCCTGTGGACGGGTTGCGTGTGGTGTAGAGATGCATTTACGGGTATGTGCATCTTGCCGGCTCAAGCTTTTGCGAACACGCTCATCGCGAGGTGGAAGACAGACACAGCAAGCAGGCAGGTACATAGGTGTGCCCCTTGGCATATCGAGTTGAGGTGCATCTGCGGAGAGGCCCAGAAGCCATGGGGCCAAAGGATGGAGCTTCGATGAAAGCAACAACCACAACAAGGTTTTCGAGGCAGACGGGGGGACGTGAGGCCCTGAGCCGGGATGCCTTACCTGTCAGGGCAAGTCCACCTCAGCCCGGGTCCATGTCGATGCGCACTGCCCGCCCGTCGTCTGTCGTCCGTCGTGCCGGACATTGCTCACATGAACCTACACTAGGGTAGGCGGAGCTGCCTGCCTGGGGCAGGTAGTGTGTCCCTCTCATTCGCCCTTGCCTCGACGGAGCACGCTCCATTTCATCAATTGGGCATGAATGAAGGAAGAAGGGCGGACGGGCAAGGGGTCTGGAAAGCGCCAGGCGGCTTCTTTCCTTCCCGTTACTATGCATGCTATACACTATGCTCTCCGGCAGTGTCGACGGAAAGAAAAGGCAGGGTCGGCGGAAGGCACATGTCTGTCTGTCACCTGCTTCCTTCCTTCCTTCCTGCCTGCCTGCCCCATCAATTGATCAATTAGGGTCTATCTTAGTAGGCACTTGCCGCAACAGTCAACCAACCCCCAACTGCGCGGTGCCTCTCGGGTTCTTTCCATTGCTGCCCACACCTCCTCTCCCGATGCCCTCCCTCTCAAACTCTGGTCCGCCCATTCGCTCGTCCGCCGATCTGTCTCAAAGCCACCCATGATGGGTGGATGCCCCAGGCCCGTCACCCATCTCACTGGGAGAACTGGCTGCCAGGGTGAAGAACTGGCTGCCAGGGTGAAGAAACAATAAAATAAAATAAAAAGAGACACTGTGCGTTCTTGAGTGATGGATGCGTCCGTCCCGTATCCGGGCTGCACGTACCTGACGAGCGAGCTTGCTGGCGTCAGTCCGCCTGTTGCCGGCGTCCCTTTAAAGCTGAGGTCCCTTGGTCTGGTAGGTTTCGTATCGTTCGCTGGGGCAGCCACGGCTCTTGCCCAGCTCAACGCACGGCATCAGCACCGACGTCGGGCCCACTCAGTCCAGCGCTCCATCGACGACCTGTGACCCGTTCCATTCCAGTCCAGTCTAGTCCAGTCCACATCTGTTGCGTCGACAACTCTGTTTTTGCTCTCTGCCTGAGCTATCCCAGGTTGGCCTTGCGCGCTACGAAGTACCCTGCCTACTTGCCGTGTACCTACCATGAGTACCATAGTACTCGCGCTCACTTGATGCCATCAACCTAGTCCTATGTATATATGTGGTCAAGCGTGCAGCTCGAGACGAGGCAAGTACGTAAGGAAACAGGCTTGCTTTCTCCACCTGGAGGGAACTTGGCTCCGTCGAGCATGGAAGGCGGAAAGACAAATAAGATACTGTGGTAAAATAAATAAAAACAAGACAAGTACTTGCTCGTCCCTGGTCGCCAAAGTGCCCTCTTCCTATGGCGTTCACGGCGGATTGCAAAGGGCGCGCACACATCTAGCTCTTGCCGTGTCATGAGGAAGGGAAGGTACCTCTACCTACCTGCCTGCCTGCCTCGTCCTTTCCTCAGTGTCTAGTCTTGGGTTCCTCCTTCCACGCCCACACACCACTATCCACACTACGTACCTTAACACAGCGGCGCAAACGCGCACACACACACACTCACACACACACAACTGTGGTACAAGTCGCACACCCCCCCTACCTTAGCTAGAGTTCAGGTCGCGCCCTTTCCTTCCTTTCCTTCCCTTCCCCTCCGCCAAAAACAAAACCCACATTCTACCTTACTACGAGCGCGTGCGTGCGTGCGTGTGTGTACCTTTCCCCATCGCTAGAGAGAACCCGGCCTGCCTCACTGTCTCTCGGTTCTTTTCCTTCTACTTTTCCCTCCTTCTTTCCCACCTACCCCCTCCCCTCTTGCCCACATCGCCTCTTCTCTTTCTTCCTCTTTTCTTTAGAGTTGCACCTCTCTGCCTCTTCTGCTGCTGTCTATCTGTCTCGTCTGCTCTGCTCTGCGTTGCGCTGCGAGTTTTTTTTTGGCCTCCAAAACGAAGCATCCTTTCTAGCGATTGTCTCGGTTGCTGCGAAGAAAAACAAGCCCCCCAAAGTCGTGCTTCTTGCTGCTGCTGCTTTCGCTGCCGCTTTTTTTTCGACCTCACGTCACCACTGACAGAGCGAGAGATCCCCACGGCCCTCACCACCTACGGAAAAAAAAAATCTCTGCGCGCAACTTCCTTGTCGCTTTTTTCTCCCACGTCGTTTAACCCCCTCCCAAATTCCTCCCTCGACACGAAAACATCCTTCGTAATTCTTCCCCCCTTCTCCCACCTTCACCCTCCTTACGAGTCGCACGACGGTTTTTCTTCCTGGTCATCCGGAAAAAGAGTCTTTTTCGTTGGCGCCCAAAAGTAAGTCATCAATGGCCCCTTTCCTTTGTTCTCTTCCACCTCTCCCCGTCGCCTCGTCCCAGTCGCAGTCGTCCCAGTCGCATATCTTGGGTTCGTGTCCGACCGCCCGGCCTTCGGCATCTTCGGCAATCCTCCTCCACGGACCTCGACGCCGCCAACTTGGAATTGACGACCGGAACTCTGCGTGGTGTTGGCGGGGGTGGTGATGGTAGTGGTCATCGGAGAAAAGATGGAATTGCGGTTCTGGGCGCATCACGCAACCCCTCCATGCATCGTGGATCATCCCGGATCATGGACGTCGATCTCCAGCCAAATGCCGAAGCCATTCAGCCTCGACGTGTCCTGTCCCAACTCGTCGCCGCCGGCCGCTAGCTGAAGCGCAGCATGCCTTGAATCCCGTCAGCACTCGACAACGACCACGCTTCGATCCCCGCACCCGACGCATCCGTAAGCCTCGTCTTACCTCGCCCATATCGCCGTCCCGCGCACCTCGTTTCAGCATACGAGAGGCGCCAGCAGTCGACAATACATCTGGGACTTGGCCATGGCATTGTGAAAATGATGCGCCAACCCCAGTGCACAATGCCTCGGACAGCTGTTACATGGTGGAGAAGATCACCGGAGTTAGGACAACGTAGTGGATCGAGTCGCTGAAGCAGAGGCACCCGGTGAAGCGGCACCAACTAGCCCTCCGTGGACATGAGACGTGCGGTTCTAATCATGTTAACGCACCTGGACCGAGCAAGCCTCGCACGTACTACGGATTGGCGTCCAATCGGGACGGGGTGCGGCAGCTGGCCTGCGCGATGAAGCTTGGTTTTGAAGCGACTTGAGGGCTACTGTCATGGGTTGCCATATCTGCCTTGCGATTGTCACTCAGCTCCGCGCCATGACGACTGCCGCTCCTGTCCAGTGGTAGACCAGGCTACGCTCAAATTCCTTCGGGAGCTGTTTTTACGAGGACGACCGCAAACAGCTCAATGTCGAGCTCTGCCACTAGGTCGACTTTGTTCAGCCACGACTCCCAACGTTCAACTAGCTTTGCGGCCACAGTATTCGGACATCCCCGACTGACACTGCGACTGCGACTGCGACTGCGACTGGTGCTTGACGCGTACCGGTGTACCACACTTTGACTGTGCGATGCTAACCGCCGTTTAGGTCCAATCATTTCGGATTCTTCCTTTGACCCTTTTTCGGATCGGTGAAAGTTGACTTTGGCCACGGCGCAAATATCGGAGACCCAAAAGTCGAATTTGAAGCATCGCTCAGTTTCTTGAGTCGGCGGCTGTAGCATTTCTTGCACCGATACCCCACGACATCTCGATCTTTCGTTCTTACGACGGGGCGTGCAGGCGTCAGAAAGAATCGACTTTTTTACCAGAGTGCTTTTCGGTGTCTCGGTTTTGCCTTTGAATACAGGATTTTCTGTTTCGAATTTCAAGACCAACAAATCTTATTCCAGGCCGGAACAGTTTAGTTCTGACTTTCTTAACATTCAACGAATCTTCGGACGGTATGTTGGCCTGCCTATCTAGCGTACTATGACGAACAAGTTCAGGTTATTGACATTTCTCCAGTTTCAATCGCGAAAATGGACGGCATCAACCCTTACAACCCTGCTCAGGGCAACGGAGCCCCCCCTGCCAACGCTAACGGCGACGGCTTCGGTACTCCTGTCTCTGGTGGCATGCCCTTCCCTGGCAACAACGGTTCCGGAGAGATCCCGGGCGGCGTGCAGGCCCCTATCCAGCAGGACGCGAATAAGAACACCCTCTGGTAAGTGACGGTGCAAGCCTCCGCTACAGCCATGGTCTGACAACATGTAGGATGGGCGAGCTCGAGCCCTGGATGGACGAGAACTTCATCAAGGGTGTCTTCCTCACCGCCACCGGAGAGCCCGTCAACGTCAAGGTCATCCGTGACAAGACGTCTGGCAACGCCGGATACTGCTTTGTCGAGTTCACCTCTTCGGAGGCTGCCAGCAAGGCTCTCACCTTGAACGGATCTCCCGTTCCCAACTCCAACCGTGCCTTCAAGCTCAACTGGGCTTCTGGCGGCGGCATCAATGACCGACGCGACGACCGTGGTCCCGAGTACTCGATCTTCGTCGGCGACCTCGGTCCCGAGGTCAACGAATACGTTCTCGTGTCTCTCTTCCAGGCGCGATTCCCCTCTTGCAAGTCTGCTAAGATCATGACGGATGCCATGTCGGGACAGTCGCGCGGCTACGGCTTCGTTCGCTTCACCGATGAGCAGGACCAGCAGCGAGCCCTTGTTGAGATGCAGGGAGTCTACTGCGGCAACCGCCCCATGCGCATCTCCACTGCCACCCCCAAGAACCGGTGAGTCATCTGTGCCCTGACGGATCATATGCTTAACGACTAACAAGAACAGCAGCAACCACGGTGGCCCGTACCAGCAGCACCATGGCAACCAGATGATGGCTCCCGGCCTGCCTCCTCATCAGCAGGGATTCTACGGGGTTCCCTCGCCTGCTCAGTACGGCGGTGCTTACGGAGCCCCCTACAACCCTCCTGGCCAGCAGATGAACCAGTTCACCGACCCCAACAACACCACCGTCTTCGTCGGTGGTCTGTCTGGCTACGTCACCGAGGATGAGCTCCGAAGCTTCTTCCAGGGCTTTGGCGAGATCACCTACGTCAAGATACCCCCTGGCAAGGGCTGCGGTTTCGTTCAGTTCGTCCACCGCCACGCTGCCGAGATGGCCATCAACCAGATGCAGGGATACCCTATTGGAAACTCTCGCGTCCGTCTGAGCTGGGGCCGCAGCCAAAACAACTCTGGTGTTGGTACCCCCTACCGTCCTGCCCCTCCCCCGCCTCACTACTTTGCTCCCCCCGGCCCCGGCGCCTACGGACCTGCTCACTTCGGTGCTCCTGGTCCTCACGGCCCCCCGGGACCCCAGGGCCCTCCTGGTGCCCCTCCTCAGGTAAGGTTCCCTGGGTAGTGGATTAAGAAACCACGTTGGCTAACACCCTCTGTAGTAGAGTGATGGTTGGACGAACCAAATGGACGGCTTCTCCGCTCTCGCACTCGACATGAGCACCCGGAGAAGGTATTCATGAGCTCAAGCTCTCACGATTGTCTTATTGCTTACACATCGAAACTTCCCTCCTCGTTTTCTTTCGCCGCCGCCGCCTTGGACCCTTTACGCTGCACGATGGATACCTGGGCGAATGACGCATATTTCTTTGGACTTGTTTGATCTTAGGAGGCATACGGATAGCGGACACGATTGTGAGACGTCACGAGAACGACGATTGCATGCTTTGCGGCCTTAGTTATTCTCTCTGGACATCTGGGCTTGTCTTGGGCGTCGGCTTTCGGATGGTTCTCTCGACTTGGTTGCCCCTTCATTTGTCTATTTCCACACGGGACTCGCCCCAACAGAGATTTCCTAGCTTTTAGTTTGCTTGTCGCTGTCTTTTGTTTCTGACTTCGTGACCATTCTGCGTGTGAAACAAGCCTGTTCGTTCGCTTTGCTGGTTGGTTGGTTGGTCAGTCGGTGGTTGTTGGTCATGAGTTCCGATACCCCTCTGTCGTTTACGTTTGCTTGTAGCCATGGGGTAAACTGCGTTCTGCACCTTTCGTTTTTACAGAGCCCTTTGCGGGCTTGCGTATTTGTCCGCTGGGTGTGGTCTGGGACGGCGCTATCAGACAGGTTGAGGCGATACTGTTGCTAGACATGTCGGACTTGGGCTCGCGGGTGTTGGTCAGCGAAATGTAGGACAAAAGCCAAAAGGCTCATGGTATGGTTGGCGTGGATCGGAGAAAACAGACTGAAGATTGCGTTCCACGGTTGGGCGAACGGCGTTGGTGGATGGACGGATAGGAAAACTTGGGCTCCCGTCCCTGATGATTCAATTCAGAATGCTACGTTCTCTGGATGCACGAGGCTGAATACACTCAAGCTGAACTGGTGATGTCGTTGGAAACCCAAGATTTTGCGGAGGATTACTGGCAATGATACGGAGACGGCCGAGAACGGGGCATGTTTATGGCGGGCATCACAGCGTGCAATCCTCGAGCGAAGGGGGAGCGCACATTCAGTCAGACTAAAGGGCTGTTATCGTCCGAGATGCGGATTCCCCTCTTATGGCGTATCGTTGTCTTTGGGCTGTCTACTCGGCGTCTCTGGACCTCTCACTTCTGCCAGCACCGCCACTAGGCGCAGTAGCTTCGGATCTTCCATATCAAAAAACCCAACCTACTTTCAAGTTTCTTAGTCCTCAGACCCGCGGCTCCTGAGGTAAGTTACCCCCGCTAGAGCCTCAAGATATCCGCAGAAACCTTCTCGACGGCAATGACGTTGCTAGCTTGCAGATCAGCGGGCGAGGATACTGTTCAGGATCTCCGCGTCAACGACGTGCAGGCTCTATGTCCCGCAGACCACCTGCAGGTGGAGGTTGACAGCAGACTTGCCGCCCGGAGCCCACCCCGGAGCCCACTCCGGAGATGGGGTGATTCTGACCCAGTGGTTCAATACGATAGAAGGTCTTGGCTATACACCCTTCAGGAGCCGGAGACTTCCCTGTCCTGAATCTGATGTGCCCTGGTGACTGCAGCGGGTCGGCACCGTTGGGCTCGTTTCGTAGGCCAGAAAAGTTCTTGCTCGCCGGGTCTGCCATCGTGAATCCGATACTTACGCGATGTCGGGTGGTCGATAAAAGGTAACGAAGTAGCCGCGGCGCATTTCACTAGGACGTGCGCCCTTTACCCTAAATCTTGACGACCTAAGCCGGGGCGTTCTAGGGCTTGCTAAATCCGAATCTTGAAGGCTGGAACGGGAGACTCTTCTTTCAGCACGCCGCGCGGCTGCGTATCGCCAAGGTCAAGCGGAAGCCAGTCTGTTATGATATACCCAAAGTGATCTCCTTCAGTCCATTTCTGTCTGATACTATGCATCGTTTTTTGCCTGTAGGCCGTCGCCTCATGAGCCTTGCTTTTCGGTTGCATGTCAAAACTTTCGAGACCGCATATAAATGAGCAAAAACATAAAAAGGCAGGCGCAAGCGGCCAAAAAGCCGAGGTAACAGGGCACGAAAAGGCTGTAGTAACTAGGCAAAAGATTGAAATTGAGAGAGCGACATTAGACATTGTGATGCGGAAGAAAAGGTGAGAGCAAAAAGTGAAAGGGACGAGACTCGAACTCGCGCGGGTTGCCCCACCAGGAAACAGATGTTAAGCTGACCTTAACCTGGCGCCATAACCAACTCGGCCACCCTTCCGATTGCATTGAGCGTTTAGCCAATATGCACCACTCAGTAGCTATACTCTCCCATCCAACCCTCAGTTAATTTTTTTCTGTTCTCTCCGAATGGGAAACCTTGAGAGCAGGAAGGATGGTCTACGCCCGTCGTTCATGGGCTTCATTCTTCTACCGGCGTAAGACATTTTGACACCGACTTTTGTTGACCTCGAGTAATATGGTCGCGCCAGCAACGGAAATTGCATTCCAGCGTATTGACGCATCCTGGCGTACATCTATGCTACCCGCGCTGGCAGAAGAAGGTGAGTTGCGAAAGGCCTGCTCTTCAATGACAACTTGCTTGTCCCTTCAAACGAAGACGAGCCATCGGCGATCTTTGAAGTAAGATATGTACTCTAAGGATGTTGTGTATTTGTGGAAAGCAACCCATTGGTCAGGCCACCCAGGTCGAAGTCGCTGGAATAGTTTCTGTGCCCGAGAAGCTTCGCCGCACGGTCCAACAGACCGATCAAGGGAAGCTTGGTCACGTATGCAGGACGTCATTGTACGCCAGAGGAGTCCCGAACCTGGCGCCCGCGCTTCCCGTGGGATATCAAGGCCTTGAACGGTTGCCAACTTCCGGATGAGATACAATGTTTTCTTCATATTATACTCAGCGGCCGACCTGACAACGAAAACCGTCCACTCAGCCCCGAGACAGTCTTCAAGTCCCCAACCACCCAAAGCCGGAAACGATCCACATACGCCACCCATCGCCATGTCTCGCGACTCCTTGGCTGCCTTCCGCAAGTCGCCGTCTTCGGACGACCTTGCCGCCATCGCCGAGAAGCACCTCGAACATGACCTGCGAGATTCGGATCGTGACTTGCTCAAGAACGCTGCCAGCAAGGTGAGCAGGCACGCGGCGATTGGCTCCGCCGTGGGCCTCGGACTCGGTTTCTTTCTCGCCTTCAGACTGAGAAGAGCACGCGCGGACATGTTTGCCGCGTTCCGGGCCACGGAGAAGCCAACACACGTGCAGTTTGCCAGCGGAAGGACAGGTTCGTCAGCATTTGGCCCATTAGAATTGGGTTGACTTGGTCCGCTAACATGCTGCCAGAACCCATCCCTGATGTAACCGATAAGATGGCACCAACAAAACTCGGCGACATCGCGGCGTACTCGCTGCTCGGAGTCGGAAGTCTGTTCCTGGGCGGTGAACTCGGATTCTTCTCCGGAACCGCTTCAGCGGCTAGGACCATTAGCAAGGACCCCGAAAGCCGCGCCAGGATTGAGAACGCGTTTAGGAAGTTCCGGGCTGAGGCTTTGAGAAGGGAGGCTGACCGGTTGGACGGGGGCGAGAAGATCCTTGACAAGATTTTTTAAACTACAACAGCACAGGAAAATGTATGATCGAAAGCGTAACGATTAAAAACAGAGCTTTGCTGAACACTTTGTCACATTTATCATAGGCTTGTTGTACCAGAAAGGTAACCGGAAGAATGGGAAAGGTTATGGTGGTCGAAGTAAGCACATGACAAAGTATTGCAGTCTCATGCCACTGACTACGTTTGTTGCGCCATGGTTCCTACTAGTGGGTAAGGCCTCGTCTATGAATCCGTATAGTTCCAACAGGAAACCTGATGCGCTGTTCACACCGGCTTCGTTTGAATTGAAACAACTTTCTATGAGGCATCATTCATTTTTTCATACATACGAGTGAATGTTTTGAGTAAAAGCTAGTCTCACCAGAGGTCTTGCATAACCCGCGGACTTGGTATGCCTTTTGGTGTCAGTAAAATGTATACTAAGGAAGAGCCGTGTTTCATGGACTTGGCAAAGGTTTGTAGGAAGCTTTGAATCACTAGAGAGCATTCTTCTACATGAAACATCTCACTTTTGTCACGGCTTGCCACCATGTTGTTTGCCGAGTATACGATATCGTAATGTTCGAACAGGCCCATAGTTCCATTTCCAATCTTCGTCCACGTAATGCTATGATGCCGCTACGAGGCACCTTGCACAACGCAATGCTTAAAAATACAGGTACGACTGATGCCCAAAATCAATTCACCTGTTGGATTTATTGGTAATCTACAAACATGCTCGCTGTTCCATGCTACTACACCTTTATCCAAACCCCCTGGTCTATGCTGCAACCTCCACGCCCTTCATCGAACCCTCGGCGCGCCAGTCCTCCAAGAACTTGACATAGGCGTTCATTCCATGAGGGAATGGGGCACCCTTGGCCATCTTCATCTGCTCTTCTGGCGGGGTCTTGTGGCCTTCGTTGTTCATGTACCCTGGCGTACAGACGCTCATGCCAGAGAACCAGGCCGCATACTGCATAATGAGTCCAGCGTAGCCCTCCTCGCTCTCGATAGTCGCCTCGAGGACGACCTTGTCAGTGCTTTTGCCCGCCCGCTTCATCGCCTCGACCAGAATATACGCGCAGTGCTGCGACAAGGTGTCCTGCACAAAGGCAAAGTTGGATGTGGTGCCAATCTGCAGTGGGCCGGTGAGGAAGAGGTTCGGGAAGCCGTTGGTGAGCACGCCGTGGAGCGTTGAGGGGCCTTTTCCGAACCACTTCTCGGACATGAGGGTTCCGTTGCGGCCTTTGATCGTCATGTTGGACCGGCCCGAAGGCTCGGACATGTCTGCTCCGGGCGGCCTGTAGCCTGTGCTCAGTACAATAACGTCCAATGGGTAGTCCGTGCCGCCGACTACGAGGGAGTTATTGGTGGCGTGGTCCACTCCCTTGCCGTTGGTATCGACGAGATGAACATTGGGGAGGTTGAACGCTGGGAGGTAGTCGTCGTGGAACGTCGGCCGCTTACACCAAGCCGGATACCACGGCTTGAGAGCCTCGGCAGTTGCCTTGTCCTTCACAATTTCGTCTACACGACGCCGAATCCGCTCGGATCTGGGGGCGTCTAATGCAAGAAGGCTGCCGATGTGGCCAGGGATATCTGCCATGCCGAGCGGCTTGTCTTGAGGGGCGGCGATGAGGGCCTTGTATGCCTTCAACCCTGTCCAACCATCGGCGACCAAGTTCTCTTCCGCCTCACCGCCGGCGACGAAGACGTTGAAGTTTTCGACGCGACGTTTCTGCCAGCCTCTCCCGTTGGCGACCTTCTTCCACTCCTCTGGATCCGTAGGCCTCTGGCCTCTTTCGTCCACTGACGAGGGTGTTCGCTGAAAGACGTAGAGTTCCTTTGCCCACTTGGCCAGCTGAGGGACGAGCTGGATGGCAGTAGCACCTGTGCCGATGATACCAACCCGCTTGCCTTCCAGGCCAGTCAGCTGCGCGTTCTCGAGGTCGTCCGAGTTTCCTCCAGTGACGTCGTAGTTCCACCGAGCGGTATGGAACATATCACCCTCGAAAGCCTCGAGGTTCTTGGCCACCTTGGGATGATTGAGAACACCATTCGCAAGGACGACAAACTGCGACCGGACCGTCATCGTGACGGGTGCCTCATTCGGGCCGCGACCTTGCTCGATGACCACCAACCACCGCTTCGCGTCCTCGTCCCACTCGTAGCTCTTGATCTGCGAGCGGAACACGCCTTTGTCTGTCAGGTCCCACGTCTCCGCCATCCGGTTTGCGTGCGCAAGCAGCTCATTGCCGTACGAATATCTGTGCTTGGGGACGTACCCGGTTTCCTCAAGCAGGGGCATGTAGGTGTAGCTCTCGATGTCACACATGAGACCGGGGTACCGGTTCCAATACCACGTGCCACCGAAACCACCGGCAGCATCGACGAGACGGATGTCCTCAGCTCTGAAACCGGCTTGAATGAAGCGGATGGCAAACAGCAGGCCGCCGTAGCCGGCACCAAGCACGATGAACTTGACCTCGTCGCCGTCCTTGAGATTGGGCGGTTGCGCGTTGAGCCTCTCGTGATCGACCCAAGGGTCTTCGGCGAGCTTGCTGAACTGCGCGTGCGACTCTATCTCAATGTATTGGGCATTGCCGTCAGACCGTTGGCGCTTCTCCTTTTCCTCTGTGTACTTCTTGTTCAGTGCCATGAAATCCAAGGCGGCGGCCCCAGCGGGCGTCTCCGATGCGGTGGGAGCGGCAGACATGATTGGCGTCGACGGTAAATGCTCCGGTCCGAGAAAATGGATGTGTGGTTGCCAGGAACGGTTGGGAGTTTCAGACGAAATGTGCAAAGCCCAAACGGCGGAACGTTGACATTTAGATAGCCGGCAGATATATGGGGGATTCCATGCTAGGCCGAGCCAGTCCAAGCGGGCTCTCTCTCCGGACAGAGCCGGTGACATTACATGCGCTGGTCCTTGTCGTCCGATTCCCTTCAGGGTCCCAAGCTCGTCTCCGCATGAAAGCTTGCCGGTTAAGCTAGTCCCTGTCTGCAGTTCATCGCATCAAAGTGTAACGAACTACGGGGTAACCGGAAGGAAAGACAGGCCCGGAGGACCGTTGGGTGCACAGAGTTTCGCAGAACAGTGCAGCGAGTCTTGGGACGGCCGCAGACGTATTCGTATTCGTTCGTTGTGTATGCTTACTGCAACGTCAATACTTCGCTTCCGGCAGAAAATGGAGACGTGTGGGAGTTGAAGGTGGATCAGTCTGTCTGCTGGTGCCGAATGGTCTCGAGATCTTCCTACATGAGTGAGCTAGGGCCAGGTCATTGTGCTTTGGCGGCCGGTCATCCAATCTGTGCATGATAGAGACCAATCCTGGCAAGGTGCGTCTACTCAGGGTGTGAGTACTGGGGAAATTGAGGGGAATAGTGCTGCAGACCGTGTCTAGGCATGGTTAGCGGCAGGTGAGTGCATCATGAACACTCGCTATCCCACTTGGCCATGGCTTGGTGTGCAGATCTTGACGTTGAGCGTCTCTTGAAAATTGCAATGCGACTGGTTGACCACTACGAGACCGAGACCGAGCGCGATTCAACCTGCAATGGGTGGGCGGGCGGCACCCATGGATAACCGCGGGAGCGACCGCTGCGAGCACACTAATGACACCTCCACAAGTCAAACCCAAACCGCAACTGGCATTGACTTGAGAGCCGGCATGAACATGTTCCATATTCTAGCAGGCTGCAAGCTGGCAACGTCCAAACTTCCAAGAAAGAGTACAGTTAGGCAGTTCCGCTACGGTGGGATCTGGGCTAGGAGCAAGCTTGTACCAGGCAACAAGCCCTCACCCGGCAAAACCGGCAGACAATTACGAGACGACGGCGACTTCCACACCACATTCTAACACCCAGAGACTGTGCGCTCGCAAAGGCTCGGGCATGGCGTTGGAGCGATGAGAAGTAGAAAGCTGCTTGTACTGCGTGGAACCTGGAGCGTCGTAAGCTTCGGACGGCAAAGCCTCCAAATGGCACAAGTTCTTATCTTTACCGATACAATGTGCAGAAACAGACCCTAGGCCAGCTGAGCAGAAAGGCCATTAGCGACTGCGCCGCAGGTTGTCACCGCCGTTGGATCGTCGGATTGCTTTTTAAAGCTTTCCTCCGATATCTCCTTGGACCTGCAGCTGGGAAGGCTAAACCACAAACGTTATTTGGACCCAGATGGGCAAGCCTACGCTCACGAATTTCATTAGCAATACAGCCGTCCACCCTTCGCTACCTGCTCCGGATCGCTCCACAGACGATTCCCTGTCCCGCTCAATTCCCTAGTCCATTACCCCTCAACTCCCCTGCATGACGGGCGGTGCTGTGTCAAACGGGACTTTGGAGCCATTCACCTCTGTTCAACAAATAACTCACCAAGGGGCCTTCTGAACTCTACATAGCCAAGACGAGGAATATGAGCTATGTGTCGAACAACTATATGAGTAATTGGGATCCTCATTCTTCAATTTCACACAAACCAAGATCGACATACGCCATTTGCTAAATCACCAACCTAAGCAATCATCATGTCTGCCTTCAACCTTCCCGACTATGACAGCCTTCCGCCAGTTGAGGGCATGCCCAAGGGCTGCGCGTGGGGTGTTTTTGACAAGGACGGAAAGAAGGACCTTTATGGGACGCTGAACCTTCTCACGCCAGAAGTCATCAAGGCGGCCGGCGCAGAGGTTCGCGATGGTGTTTCCATCTCTCTCAAGTAGGTCATGCCTGGTGTCTTGAGAACAACCAGCCCGCCCCTAGTTTGCGAGGCTGCCTTTGCTGACATTGCAATAGTTGGCCGTTGGATAGCTTGAATAAGCTAAATATCCAAGGACGCAAGCAGACAGCGCATCACGTGCACTCCCTGCAAGCCGCTGGATTAAGTCAAGGACTTGGTTGGGATGACGAATTGGAGTTCAACACCCAGGGTAGCAGTCAATGGGACAGTCTTGTACACTGGCAGCACCAGCCGACCGGCCTGGCCTACAACGGCTTTAAGCCGACCCAGGAGGAACTGTCGGCCACCTCCACGGCCGAGAACAAAATGCCGACCATCGACCACTGGCACGAGCGAGGCGGGGTGGTGGGCCGCGGCGTCCTGATCGACTACAAGGC
The DNA here is from genome assembly GCA_001625285.1 of Colletotrichum incanum. Classification (NCBI taxonomy): domain Eukaryota; kingdom Fungi; phylum Ascomycota; class Sordariomycetes; order Glomerellales; family Glomerellaceae; genus Colletotrichum; species Colletotrichum incanum. Next base: position 79,967 of record LFIW01001216.1, read on the forward strand.
GTATACTGAGGCGAAAGGGATCGATTATCACCCCATGGATGGCTACCGCATCACTATCGAGGATATTGAGGCCGTGGCAGCGCACCAGGGCGTCGAATTCAAGGAGGGAGACATATTCCTACTGAGGACGGGAGCCACTTCCATAATTGATAGTCCAAGCCCAGCTGATTTTGCCAAGATGGCTCAGGTGAAGCTATCAGGCGTGCATGGCACTGAGGAGACGGCCAAGTGGTTCTGGAACAAGCATTTCGCCGCCGTCGCCGGCGATGCGAATGCGTTTGAGGCGTATCCCCCGCTGAATCTCGATGGCACCGAGGCGGACATGAACGGTCTTGGTAAGTCTCATGAGTCTTCCGACGAGGCACTGCATCATGACGAGAAAGCTTCAACCACTAACCATCGTCTCAGTCCTGCATCCTTACTTCTTGAGCCTTTTCGGCATGCCCATTGGCGAGCTGTGGGATCTGAGCCGTCTCTCAGCTTACTGCAAAACGACAGGCCGGTATACTTTCCTGCTTACTTCTGCTCCGATGAACGTTTCCTGCTTGGTTGGATCTCCGCCAAATGCTCTGGCAATTTTCTAAACACGCCAACGAACAAGGAGTGCGTTACTGCAGACAGAGCAGAGCCATGGGTGGTGTATTGCATCTTGCGAAGGAGGCAAAAGTTGGAAGGAGTTATTGGCAATTGGCTTTGTGTCCCCAGGAATAAAAGAAATTGATACGTTCCTTTCGGTCCACCTACACCTGTTTGGAAGAACAAACACGCAAGTCTAGGAGTTCAGTCTTGAAGCCCAGAGTTTTTTTGCTTCACTCAAATAGGAATAATTGATTTTTGATAAGTCGGGACTTTGTCGCACGTTTCCCAGTTCAAGCTTGAAAACCTCTCTAGCCAAACGCATTTCCGATTCTGCCTTGTTGGAATGAGCGGTGTTGGGGGTCAAAAGCTGTTTCTGCCAGCTTGTGTGTCGCACCTCATTACAACATCTCGAATATCGAGGTTTGGTATATGCTGGAACGGCCGCATCTGCCAATTTGTTGTATGTAATGAGGCTGTAATTGCAGCAGCGCAATTTCTGTTGTATTTTAGTGTTTCATATTCTTGATGCGAATAGGTAAGGACTGAACTCAAGGAAGCTGTTTGTAAACGCATGCTGCAAGAACCTCCGAAGATCCAGAGCGAAAAGCCTTTCGATAGTAGGGCTCAAAGTTGATACTTAACAAGTCTTCAGTCGCAACGTCTGCGGGATACTGAGCCAGGGACCGTGAATGCGCTGGGCAGTATCAAGCTCAGTCGTGAAACATACTACAAGACAATTGCACGTTGCACAATAGGCAAGACGAGTCATAACAAACCGGATGTTGATCGTCTTCAAACAATGTGCAACTTTGAGCACGAAACGACAAGGGCAAAAAACAGAGAAAAGTGATGTCATCATTAAAAGCGAAATGGGTATTAACATGCCGCCGATGTGTGTAAATCCCTTGCATAACAGCCAGAAGACGGGACGTTCTATAGCATTGAACCTCCATTGTCGCTCACTTGTTGCGTAAATGACTCACATAAACAACCAAGCTACAAGCGCCTTTCACTGCATCGCAGCAAAGACAAAGCCGGCCGCCGCCGCCGCAGCAACAGCCATGCCAGTCTCCTTGGGAGCAAGGTTCTGGCTGGCTGCCGTCTTTTCTGCACCAGAAGCCTCGCTGGTGAGCTCAGCCAGCTTACTGGTGCAGTAGCTGCCAGCTTCCAGCAGGCTCTTGACCTCGGCGGAGACAAGGGGGATGTCGGTGCACTCATGCCACATGTCCCTCATCTCGGACATGTGTGCGGTCTGCCATGACTCCACAGAGTTAGACCATGAGGTGTAGACGGCGCCAATGGAGCCAGTGACGGATACGGTTGCGCAGGGATCGATTGTGGAGTTGGCGAGGGCTGCGGTCGCGGCCCAGTTCTCAAGCTCGAGGGGTGGTGTGGGAAGGGGGTCGGAACCGGTGACGGCTTCGACAAAGGCGAAGAGTGCGCTGGTGCACTCAGGCGTGCCGCGTGCCTCGATGACTTGGATGATCTTGGTCGGCTCGATTCTCTTGTGAATATTGAGGCGGATATCGTCGGCGGCGACGACAAGGGTGGCGAGAGCGCCGAGGATTGCGGCAGCGACGCGCATAGTTACGGAGTGTCTGATAGACTGCGATTTTGATGTTGAGAGAAACGAGAGGCTTCCAGACTTGGCGGACTTTGTGATGTTGGCGATAAATCTGCGATAGACCGAGGCACCCTCAGATGTTTGCTAACATGTGCTGGCATGAGAACTTATATCACAAACCGAGGCCGTCTTCTCTTTCTGTCGTGACCTGATGCCTCGACTCGACAAGAAAATCCTTGCCGGATGACTCCGGTAAGGAAATTAATTTTGGCCAGGCCGAATCGAACGGTTTCCTATCCGGGTTGGTTCAATGACACCCAGCAGCGATGTTCTTGTCAAGCTTCGTGCTGTGCCGTACGGCTGCCTACGACTATGTCTTTAGCGTTGCTAGTTTTGAAATGCAGGCCAATTGATAGGGCAACTGGCCTCATTTGGACCCCGTCAAGAATTTCCGCCTGATCAGCGCCCACTTCGTTACCAAACCTCTTGCTTTGCCCCCTGGCTAGCGGGCCGGACACTGCGGCAAAACAAGATGTTGGTCGGACTTCATGGGACATCGCGAGACGCACATGGTCAACCCAACGAGGATGCTGGAAGCCTGGGGAAGTAGTGAGCAGTCAGACTTTGCTTTGTAGGACTCAACTTGTTGCATCACCCCTATGGTTGACTTGTCTATGCACAAGTCTCAATTCGATCCACCCATGTCACAGCACAGAAGTGAGATGGGTGATTCTTTTGGCTAGACCGCTGCGATTGGCCTCGAATTAGTTCGTTAAGTGCAGGACCTTAAGTGGAGTTGCGCCTGAGTGCCCCTGGAGCTAGCAGCCGTTCATTGACCAGGGTTTGCAATGGAACCTGGTATTGTCCAACTATACACGTTTCCATTCAGGGCTGACTACACCACGAGGCCATTGAGACCGATCAGCCGTCAATTGCACTATTGCATGATGCTTGAGGTATATGGGTCTTCCTTAAAGGAATGGATTTGGTTTGACTATCGCAAATGTTATCATTCGGGCATCGAATCAAACGGCGGTGAACGCATGATCCCGGGCGGAGTCGGGGACTAGCCATCATGAGGACCAACTGTTTATGTGTAGCTAAGGAATGTCATCAAATCCCCTCGTTTTTGCAACTGGATAATACGGAGAGAGTTTCGAAGGTGCTTTCTCTTATGAATCATTGCGGTATCTGGTAGGATGTTACAGCGGTCGGGCCTGACAACAATGTCAAAGATTTTGTAGAAGCTGATGCCAATTTAATGTTGGTAAGATTTATCGTTGACTTTAAGTTGATTCTCGATTACAAAACATTAAAATACGCTTAGTTGATACAACACTTGAGTATATATCCAAGGAAGGAAACACACACCTGGATGCCGCGATTTTGAGAAGCTGGATACCAGTCCTCGCTCTGCCTCATATCCCAATTTGCTTCCGTCTCAGAGTCTGCCGATCAGTCAAGACCTGCGTAGAAGAAGCGCACGGCTTCCTTAGGCCTGCACATTCAAATGCTTTAATAAGCGAGAATGAGAGCCATAACATTCTAGGCGCCGAGATCCAGCCGCGAAATTTGTTACATTCGGCACTTCTTTTGATTGTAGTTGTGAGTATTCCCCTCCGTTTGAGTCTATTATGCTTGGCCCTTCACATCGGCCTGGGAAGTCCACGATTTGCATTGAGAGACAGGCTTGATGTTCGCAATCAGCACATAGACACTTTGCTTACAGCAACCAACGTCTAGATTATAACATCAAGACAAGTACCACTGTATTATCTGGTTCACCTGGTGGACTCAAAACCTAACGGATGAAGCTCTTATAAAGTTGGCTGAAGCCTGCTATACGTTTGTGGTTCTCAAGCTGCGGGGTGTGTTGAGCCTACCAGACGAGGCTCTGACTACTCTTCACGAGTGAAATACTGATCTTCAATGGCTCAAAATCACCATTACCCCTTCAAGCAAGCATAACTGGTGTTACAAATAGGCTCATCGCGCCCTCTCTACCGTACATCCTGGTCAATGATCTTCACAAGCCGTATCCCATCTTCCTAGTGATTCGGGGTGGGAGGCAGGCATTTTATCCGGCGGCGCCGAACCAGTCCTCGCATCCTGCTCACAGGACGTAAGCGGCGTTTAAATAGAACCTAAGAAATATCTAGCTAAAGTTTAGTCCCTGGTCTTGGTGAAGTGCGAATCGGATTCTGAGAAAGGAAGTGAAGCACTATGTGTGGGCTCAACGGGCCATCAGACGCAAAAATTGGCGTTTGATTTGACGAGTGCAGCGTCATGTTGATGACATAATAGTTGACGAAAAAGACGTGATTCAAAGTGGTAAGACCCTCTTGAAGCCTCGTGCTCTAAACGGAGCTAGGCCCACGGGTCCTGATGGGCTTCAGCACGCATTGTTTCAGGGCGAGAATAGTCGGCAAGGAAGAACGTTATGTCTCTTGGTTCGGCGATAAAGTATGCTGAAGCTGAATGAATTTTACCTTGCGGCCGTGAGTAGTCCTGCTCTCTTGTACCTTTGCTCCTGAAGTGCTTAGTTTCTAGTCTTGACATTGCACGTAAGCCAGTAGCCGATGCCAAGTTTGGAGCTTGAATTTACTCTCCTTGTAGCTAATATATTGGAGCGCCAAAGTTGTCTCCTTTTCCTTGCCCACCATCGACATAGTTTTTATTGTTGTGTATCGACGAAAGGTAAAACGCGGGAATCTGTTCAACTGATATGACGGGCGAATCTGTGATTAGCAGCGCTCCTTCTATTGATCTTAAGACCTTAACGAAACTGGGAGTGTTAAGACTGTATGATACATCATTGGCTACTCTCTGTGAGTATTTACTAGATATTCGCAGACCCGTATTTACCAGGTCTTTTGTGGGTGGCGGTGCCCGTGATATATAAGGCTACTTCTTTGACACACTTCGAGGGCACCCAGACTAGACCGGGCTGGAGCGGAAAAGGCTCTATTTGGATTACGGTGATGAAACTTACATTTAGAACGAGAATTCATCAGCTTTGATGAAACCTATGCATAAGATATCGAAGAAGAGACAGAACTTGCATATCGAGCTCATGCGCACGCTTGGCCTGAGGAAATGGAATGGGACCTGAGAGCTAACTGCGAGAAACAGATTGGAAGAAGACACAAGCTTGAGGTAACTACTGAAGGTTTAGCGGTTCCTATGTTGGTATTATGCAGAACTCATTGCGGAAGATTGAACTTGTTATTACGATATGTCGAAGGTGCTGGAGCCTAGATAATAACCTTACTAGTTTACCAACAGGTGACGTGTACTTCTTGCATGGTTCCGTACCACGTGAAACATTTTGAAAGTAGGCTTTCATCTAGAAGCGCAAGGATTTATTGTTGCTCTTGAAGATTTATTAATCACAGTCACTTGAGTGGACCCACTCGTGTCGAGCAACAAGGTAAGTTATTTGCACTTGAGCAAGCATGCCTTAAGTCTTCCCATGCTGGCTCATTCACATAATTTACACTGAACGTACTGAATTCAAGCTTGGTGTCTAGGTAACGTGCAGTTGGTTAACGAAACCATGGCGTTGAGCTCAATACGACATACGTAAAAGTTGGGACCCGGCTCGCATTTCTTCTATGGGAAGTGTTGACCTTGTATTACTAGGCCACTCAACTGACCAGACTGCCTTTCGTATCTTACCGAGCCATGTACGGACACTACCGTAGCAGACGATGCCTGCTGTATCATCAATTCTAGTTCACATGGAGCTTTGATTAACAACAGCACCGCGGTACAACCAACCCTAATCTGGCTTCGGCGCTCGGATGACCTGTTTCACAGCCAAACACCAGTTTCCAGCAGATTGTTGGGTTCAATAAGTCTTAGAGTGCCTCTGAATTAACGAAGTGAGAGAACATGGCAATATGTCTCATCAGCTTGGCAACTTGATAATCATACCGATGTGAGGTACAGCGTTGTTTGCTTCAGAACGAAGAAGTCCCAATAGTTAGGTTATATGGGAATTAGTCAAAGGCGTCAATTTGCAGGGGACTTGTAACCCCTTTAAACTTAAGAATCGACACCTTGAAAGATTCTTGGTATCTAACACGTTCCAAACAATCATTACTTTAACTCCTTCAAGATCGCCTTTGCAGCAATAACCCTGCCGCCGCCTTCCGCCTTGCAGGCTTCCGCCAATTCGGCCGCTTTCTTTCTGAAGCCCTCGGCGCTCTTTCCCAACACGACCTGCTTCAGGATGGGACCGAGTTCCTTGGCAGCGCACTTGGGAGCATGGTTCGTGCTGCCACGTTTTCCAATACCCAGGTACTCTACTCTCGTGGCGAAATCGTAGGTATCGAACCATACGGGGAGGACAACTTGAGGGACACCAGCGCTGTTTGAGTATTAGCCTTGGTGCATTCTCAAGATGGTACTACGAATGGGCATATAGGAGTCTTCATACCTGACAGCCTCGAAGTACGAGTTGGCACCTCCGTGATTCACAGAACAAACGATGTTTCCAGACTCAAGAATAGTCATCGGCTCGGCCTCCAGCCAGTCCAAGATGCGCACGTTCTTCTCCCACTCGGATCCAATGGACTCCAGTATTGCTGAAAACCCCTCGCCTGAGTATTCCCCACGCTTCTTGAGTTTCCATAGAACCTGCAGCTCCTGACCGTTCTCCTTGGCAGCATCCAACAGAATCTTTAGCGCGCCAGCTAGCTCTCTTGCGTCGGCTTCTTCGTAAGTTGCGTGAGTACCTAGGTTGATGTATACTGTAGGTCGCTTGGCGATCCAAACGGCCATGCCGGCGTCAATCTCCTTCAGAGGCTTTGTGGGAAGGACAATGGGGCCGCAGGATACAAGGTGATCTGGCACAACGGAAAATGGGAAATCGACTACCGAGTTACTGGGGAGAATGATCTTGAGTCCTTCGGGAGGCCACATGGCAACACGGCCCCAGTCAGAGTATTCTGTCCCAATCTTTTCGTAGATGTACTTTGCATGGTTGATCCAATAGGGGTTGGTGGCGTTTTTGGTGTATTGGTAGAGTTGGTAGATGGCTGACGGGATGAGGTACCATGAAATGGGGTACGAGATCGTTGATCGAGGGCTATAATCATTGCTATTAGCCTGTATAATCATGTAATCTTCCAGCAATGAGAAGTGACAGGTATGCATACGGTGGGTGCTTCCAGAAGGCCTCATATCGGGGCTGAGTGACCATGATGAACTCTCTGTAAGTGTTCGGGGATAGCACATGCCAATTCGGCTTCAGCTTCCATAGCACGGTAATGGCGGGGGTAAAAAGATTATCCGCAAGAACGAGATCAGCGTTGACTTCCGTGACAATCTTCTCCGTCTGCTGCACAAGGTCGACGTACTCCTCCGACGTCCACGGGGTCGCGATCCGTGGCATGATCAGCGCAGCTTCCTCTGCGTTCCACATAGTCGGATGCATACTGCAAATCTCCTCGAAGCGGTGCTCCGGGCGGCCGAAGAGCGCCTCCTTCCATGTTGCACCATTGAGCTTATGGAACGTGGCGCCGGGAACGGCACTGACAACGCCCTTCTCGAGGGGGGCAAAAGAGGCAATGTGCAGATCGATAGTGGTATCCTGCTTCAGGAGCTCCTGGCCAACGGCCAAATAGACATTGGCTTGGCCAAGCTCTGAGTTGGTGATCAGGAGTATCCGTTTTCTTTCCGCCATGATCTCGGGTATGAACTTCCCTTTCCACTAAAGGAATAAATGAACAGCCTTAAAGAAGTTTCAATCTCCGGTACAGAGGTTTTGAAGGCTTTATAGCCCTGTGTGTCGCGTAGGCCACAGCTTCCTGCAGTCATACCGATGCCAAGTCGGTTGAGGGCTTCCATGCTGCCACGGAGTACAAGAAAACCTTAGGATCGCATGCAACCATGTAATATTCTGCAGATTGCGCATGACTGGCTATAGATTATCTCTTCCTTAGAGACAAGGTCTTGGCTTTCGCAGGAACCTAGCCAAAAGGGGTCCATCAGGTAGTGAGAACCGTGGAGAAAATGGGTGCAGTCCCCATGTCAATACGTACATACCCTTGTCATGTTGGATCTAGTGTCTAGGGGACCAGTATGCACCAGAGCGCAGAAAGAACGCATCCTTAAAGACGATGAGCGCTATTCGTTGACTAATGGGCGGAAGCCGGTGAACGCAGCCGAGAGAATGAGGGAATTCCGCCGTGATGTGCCCATCTGATAGATTGAGGCTCCCTCATAAGGGATTCTGAAGGATCCGGAGACCCACTGAAATATTGCATCAATGGTCAAGTACGAAGAATTCAGGTTTCATGGATCAGGGCTAAATGCAGACACCGCTGACACGGACGGAGGTATGGGCGACACAATGGAGAGGGCGGGCTTTTCCTTGGAGTTGAAGCGCCCAAGACGTCTTAGTCAGAGGCCATTGACTATCATCCCTGGATCATTGGAGCGGGTGTCTGAAGAAGCTTATTTCAGCGGCACTCAAACCGTTGGGCTGGGATGAACGGCCTTCGTTAACTACCACCAAGGTTTTGTCGTGCGGAACTCTCCTTCAAGAGTAATTGGATCCACCACGGGCTGTTCCAGAATTCGGGTTGGTCCTTTTCCCCATCTCCTTGATTCCGCCCATTTCGCCATTCGGCACTCGGCTTAGAGACAAAGTGGATTGGGATGCATTTGAGAAGCTACGTAGCGAATAGTCGAGGGCGAATGGCTGTTCCGTAGGTTTCGCCTCCGTATACAAAGGTGGAAGGGGTATGTAAGATTTCCCTGTAATGTCGCGCAGCTACACTCCTCCCATGGCTAACGTAACCAAGATCTAACAGGAAGCAGGCTGGTAGAAGTACTGCAAATGTTGGCTAAACCGAAAATAGTAAGGGGGTGAGCCTTAGGGTAGCTGGTAGGCACATTTTACTTCCGCCTGATACCATCGTACGTACGTAGTTGTCAAGTTGGGTATGAGAAGAACTCTGTCGCAGCATCGGCGCATTCAGTGCGCCCCGTCTTGCTCGGCTCGGCATTGAAGTGGAGCCAATGCGAGGATCTTTAGCAAAATGTCAGGGTGCCCACAAAGCGGTATGTTAAACTGGGTAAACACCGAAAGCCTTGCAACAAATATGACAGAAAGTCGAGAGTGCGAATGAACCCATGCTGCAGCTGAGGTGAGAGTGGCGGCAATGCGACACAAGCCTCAGTCTGGCCGACTTTGGCTGCTTGGCCCTTTGCAAGCCTTGCCACCCGGTTTAGGAAGTTCGCAATGCGCAAAGGGGGGATGGGCGGCAGGGCGATTCTAGTAGTCATGACAAAAGGCCTTCGAGCTCCCCAACACACCCACAACGCACTTTTCAACTACGTAACTCCAACGCCGTGTACGTGACTTCTGCCGCTATCTTGGCTATCGTTCTTATGGTTGAGGGGCTGGTCCCTCCGTGCCTCGGGAGCTATTCCTGTCCGAGCAAACAAGAGTCAAGAGTCCCGCATGGGTCAACCCGACTCAACCCACTGGGTGCAAATTGGCCTGGCTAGCGACATTACTAGCGTCATATCTAATCAATCAGATCATCTTATCTGATCACACCCTTCACTGCATGCTGCATCGTGACTGGCCACATCGCCCCCTTGCCCGGTCCATGAGGGGCTCCATCGCTCCATGGCTCCAGTGCAAAATTCTTCCTCGTCCAGAGGACACCCTGATCGTCACTGAGCCGATCTGTACGCGCCTCTTTCTGGTCGTAAACCCGCGCAGGCCAAGCCCCGGAATCGGCCACCACCTCGCTCATTCGCATGTGCCCTTAACAATCCAAGCCGTTTGGTTTTTATTTGTCCCTTACGCGAGAGGGGGCGCAGATTCCTGTACCGTCGTCTGTCTGTATCCGTAGTCAGCGAAGAAAAAAGAGGACCGGCTCAACTTGCTTGTCTTGTCTCTCCGTTCTCTCTCGAAAACGTTCTCGAACTTCTTCCCACCCCCAACCTCTCTCGTCCTCCCCCCTAGTCAACCGCTGCCGCATCTTTCTGCTGGAATCGTTCGATCAGGACCCAGCAAAAGGATCTGAGTAAGGGCGCGTGTCACACCTCAAGGGCCTCTTATCTTGGGGCACTGATCTGATCTGATAACCAGTGACGACCCAAGGTAACAAGATGGCAGCAGTTGAGAAGCAAGAGCCTGAGAAGGCAGCTCCTCCAGTGGCCGAGGAGCCCAAGAAGGAAGAAGAGGTGAAGGAGGAGCCCAAGGGCATGCCGGTTAGTCTTTCCCATCCGCTGTGCTGCACTGGCTGCAAGCGCTTTTGGCTTTGCCGGGCCGTCCCGCATCCCTCTGGGAAACACCAAAGATCTTATCTGCGGGCGGCATCGCGGCAGACTAGACTCGCGCAACACGACGCCTCCCAATGCAGAGCATCGCCACTTTAACCCCTTCTACCGGTTACTAACATCCTCGATATCAGTTTACCAAACAATTCTTCATCTACTTCCGTCTGCTCTTCGCCGCCAACCCGACATGGTTCGACTACGTCCTCGTCATTTTTGGCACCATCACCGCCATCGGTGCCGGTGTGCCATTCCCTCTCATGGGAATCATCTTCGGCCAGCTGGTTGACAACATGAACGACGCCACTTGCGCTGCTGACGGAAACACCAACGTTGACGCATTCGCATACGAGTCTGCCATCAACCAAAAGGTCATCCAAACGGCCTACGTCGGTGCCATTGCACTCGTTCTCATCTACAGCTACATTCTCTCTTGGAGCATCATCAGCCAGCGTCTCGCCCAGCGCCTGCGTACGCAATATGTGTCTGCTCTGTTGCGTCAGCCACCCTCCTACTTCGACAAGCGCGCTGCCGCTGGTGAGGTTTCTAGTCGACTCCACGGCGACATTACAGCGATTCAATCCGGTACCTCGGAGAAGGTGGGCATTGTCATCTGCAGTCTGAGCTTCTTCGTCACCGTCTTCGTCATTGCCTTTACCAAGCAGCCCAAGCTTGCCGGTATGCTCGTTTCGATGCTTCCAGCGTTCATGCTTTCCTCCTTCGTTGGCGGTGGCTACATTACGAGAAACGCCGGCCGCATGACTGAAGCGATTGGAAAAGCTTCTTCCATTGCTTCCGAAGCTCTGTCCCACATCTCTGTTGTGCAGGCTTTCGGTGCTGGCCCGCGTCTTGAGGCCAAGTTTGCCGACCACATGATCACTGCTCGCAAGGCCGGTATGAAAAAGGCTGCTGCTGCCGCCGTCCAGGCCGGTCTTCTCTACTTCATTGCGTACGCTGGAAACGCTCTTGCTTTCTGGCAGGGCAGTATCAGAATAGCCGATTCGATGGCTGGCCGTGGTGATGGTGCCACCGTTGGTGAGATTTACGCAGTTGTTTACCTCCTGGTTGATGGTAAGTTTCCCTTGATATTTCCAACAAGTCTGGTGATAGTTCTGGCAACAATAGCTAACTCTTCACGTGCGCTTTAGCTTGCATCATGCTCGGCTCTATCGCCCCTATTCTGCCCCTTCTCGGAGGTGCCTCGGCCGCATACCAGCGCCTATGGGAGGACATCGAGGCTCCCTCGGAGATTGACGGCACCTCCGAGGAGGGCAAGGTTCTGCCCCTGGACGACCCTAAGGGAATTGTGCTCCGCAACGTGACTTTCGAGTACCCGGCGAGACCCGGTCAGCCCGTCCTACGTAATGTCAACGTTGAGTTCCCTGCTGGCAAGTACACTGCTGTTGTCGGTCTCTCGGGCAGCGGCAAGTCCACCATTGCCGCCCTCCTCGCCCGTCTCCAGGACCCGAACCAGGGAGAGATTCTCTTGGACGGCCACGATATCCGTGAGCTCAATGTCCGCAGCCTGCGAAGCTTCATCAGTTTTGTGCAGCAGGAGCCCTCCCTTCTCGATCGATCGATCCTTGAGAACATTGCTCTTGGCCTCATCAACTCTCCCAAACCCGAACACCAGCGCTTGAGGCCCTACCTCAGCGGTGGCCAGCTGGCCGAGCTTGCATCCAAGGGCAAGGACGCGTTGTCATCAGTCAACAACTATGGCCCTGAGATCCAGGAGATCGTCGACCTCGTCCGCCACGCGGCCGAGCAGGCCGATGCTGCCACCTTCATCAACCGTCTCGACGATGGCTACGGCACCTCAGCCGGCCCCAGCGGCACTCTTGTCAGTGGTGGCCAGCGTCAGCGTATTGCTCTCGCTCGAGCTCTGATCCGTGACCCCAAGATCCTGGTACTAGACGAGGCAACTTCCGCCCTTGACTCTGCCAGTGAGAAACGCATCCAGCGTGCCGTCGAGCAAGCCGCCACCGAGAACCGCACCATTGTCTCCATCGCCCATCGTCTTTCTACGATCCGTAACGCGGACAACATCGTCGTCATGGATGCCGGCCAGGTTGTCGAGCAGGGTACATACACCGACTTGATGGGGCGCGAGGACGGCGCTTTTGCCCGCATGGCCAGGCTCCAAACCCTGGGTACCGCCGACCGTGCACCCGATGCTGGCTCCGCTTCTGGCGACTCCCTCGATGCCTCTACCCTTAAAGACGACCATGTCATCAACGAGAAAGCCGACGACCCAGATCAGCATGTTGCTACCAAAAGCCTCAAGCAGGCCAAGTCTAGTGACAAGGAAAGCGACGACGAGGAAAAGAAGGAGTCCGAGACCGCCGGTCTTGATGATGCGAAACCTTACAGCACCGTATTCAAGGGTCTTGTCCGTCTCATCAGACCCTCTTTGGCCTGGTTAGTTGTTGCCATGATTGCTGCCACCCTTGTCGGCGGTACCTTCACCGGCTCTGGCCTTATCTTCGGTTTCACCGTCGGTGCCCTCAACCCCTGTGCCAGCACCATCGACCGCATCCTGTCCATGGGCCGTTTCTTCTCCGGTCTCCTGTTTGGTCTTGCTTGCATCGAACTCTTCGCCAACTTCTTCGCCTGGTCCTGCTTCGGTGTTGTAGCTGAGAAACTTCTCTATTCTGTGCGCGTCTTGTCTTTCCGCTCCCTGCTCGACCAGGACGTTCAGTGGCATCAGTCCGACGGCCGTACAGCCTCCGGTCTGCTTACCATTATCACAAAGGACAGTGCTGCCATTGGTGGATTCAGTGGTTCTACCATAGGTACTGTGTTCGCCATCTGCGTGAACGTCCTTGTTGCTGTGATCCTGTCTCACATCATTGCTTGGAAGATCGCTCTTGTCTGCTTGGTCACTATCCCCATACTGCTAGGCTCTGGTTTCATGCAACTACGCATGCTGGCTCGCTACGAAGAGCGTCACTCGGCTGCCTTCTCCACTGCCACGTCCGTGGCCACTGAGGCTGTACAATCAATCAAGACCGTCGCAGCTCTCTCACTCGAGAGCCAGGTCATGGATAATTATGCTCGTCTCCTTGCCCCGCCTCAGAAACAGATGGTCCGCGCATCGGCTTCCACCAACATCTGGTTGGCTATCTCCAACGTTACCGGCACCTTTGTCAACGCTCTGGCCTACTGGTGGGGTACGCAGCTCATTATGAGGGGCGAATACACCCAGACTCAGTTCCTCATTATCTTGGTGGCGATGCTTATCAGCGCCCAGCTATGGGGTACTATGTTCTCCCTTGCGCCCGAGTTCTCGCGTGCCCGTAGCGCCTTATCCCGCATCATGACCGTCATCAATCTCGGAAAGAACGATGATCTCAGCAAGACTGGCACTCAGCCAAAGCAGATTGTCGGAGATTCCAAGGCGGAGGAGGACGTTGAGGCTACCGGGGAAGTCAAAGCCAAAAGACCCAACGCTGGCGGTGTTAAAGTGACGTTCAAAAACGTCTCCTTCGCTTACCCCAGCCGTCCCGACATCAACATCCTCGATAACGTTTCCTTCACCCTCCAACCTGGCCAATTTTGCGGTCTGGTGGGTCCTTCTGGAGCTGGAAAGTCTACCATCATGAACCTTGTTCAGCGTCTCTATTTCCCCTCCCAAGGCCAAGTTCTTATCGATGGTCACGACATTGCCAACCTCCCCACCTCCTTTAGAGACACTGTTGCCATTGTTCCCCAAGACCCAACCCTCTTTGACGGCAGTGTCCGCTTTAACGTCGGTCTCGGCTCGGCACCCGACACCGAGGCTACCCAGGCCGAGATCGAAGAGGCCTGCAAGTTAGCCAACATCCACGACGTGATCATGGCTCTTCCGGATAGGTATGAAACCGAATGTGGCCCCTCTGCATCCCGCCTGTCTGGTGGTCAGAGACAACGTTTGGCCATTGCCCGTGCCCTCGTTCGCAAGCCGCGCCTATTGCTTCTAGACGAGAGTACGAGCGCCTTGGATGCTGCCAGTGAAGCCGCCCTCCAAGAGGGTCTTGAGCGTGCGTCTCGCGGTACAACTGTGTTGGCAATTACCCATCGCCTGCACACCGTGCACAAGGCCAATGTGATTTTGCTGGTCGAGGGTGGACAGATCGCCGACAGCGGAACGCATCAGGAGCTTATGGAGAGAAGGGAGAGCTACAGAATCAATGCCATGCAGCAGATGTTGCAGTAAGCGGGTAGTTGAGTGATTTTTTTCTTTTTGGTTCGTGATAAAAGGGGTAAAAAGACATCAGACGAGTGCTGCGTTGGCTCTGGGAGCAGGGAACGGTCGATTTTGCATAGAATCTGTATACTCATATAATACCTGAACAGCATTGTTTCTGTTTCACACCTTTACCGCACTATAGACATATTCAGCTTCACCATATCTCTTGAGTTATGAAACCTTGTGCATACCTTCGAGCAGTCAAAATAGTCTGACCCTCTTACTCAACACTAGATAAAACAGAGATTAACATTCCGACACTCGTGTTGGTCTGGCGAATGTGTTCAGAGACACTGTCGCTATCTTGACCTCAAAAAGTACATGCACGTATCCCATCGAGCGCTAGATGATCTCATTTTGCTAAGGACAGGTAAAGTAAACCAGGGCTTGTGACTCCAGTGCTGGCTTTGGTGTGATCCTATACCCTGAGCTCTATCGTTTGCTCAAGGTGGCTGAGATTGCACAGCACCCTTTTCTCTTCCATGTTTGCAATGCTTATTTCAAGACTGTGTATGCCGCCCACCTCCTTAGCGGCCTTTCCCCGGGTGATGCGTGTCTCGCGGAAGCAGGCAGCTTCTATGTAGGATTTCTGAATGACAATAGATGTGGTGGGTTGACGTTGAAGGAAAGTGATACATCCTTGGGGCAAAGCTAGACTGGGGCTTACCATCTGAAAGGTCAGCTAGCTGACCCGAGGACATGTAGTTATTGTTGAACTGAATGACAGCCAATTACGCTTAAAATAGTCACCGAACTGCGGCGAATAGTGTCCGCAATTTTGATCCGACGACCAAAACAGGATTTCAAGTGTCCCAGCAGCACGACCAAGTCATGCCTTGACTCAAGATCTTGCGTGTAAGCCGAAGATGCCGTATTTGATATCAAAATGGGTTTGTATGAGTATCAGCCATTTCTGTTAAAGATACCAATACGACAGTAAAGATGAGAAGGCAAAATGATATGATAAATACGGCGTAATTGATATTCAGGATAACCAACAGGCCCACCCAATGCTGGAATAATGTTGATGAGCTGCGCATTTACCAGATATGGAATAATGGTATCGTCACCTCGAGATCCGTTGCGAATGTTGCCTGAGAAGCACAGAAGGATCTCAATGCCGTCGATATCATCGCTGCAAACCCTGGCATAAGCATGATTGTCCCTCTCGAAGCTGATTTTTAAATTGGATAAATAAGTAAAGTTCTTTTTGGATTTTAAACTGTGAAGTTGGAACTATGAAGTGGAATCACACCGAATCAAATATGGACAGAGGTACCCGGATGGACAATATTTGTTAATTAATTACGCCAAATGTAGATTCTACAATCAAGCCAAGGCATCTTCGTTTGACTCAGCCAATAGCACCTGGAATCAAGCCACCGCCAAGACCTAGATGCAGAGTGGCCTGTGTAGAAGAAAGCAGGTCAGTTCATGGTACAATACGAATAACAATATTGGAACGGTCAATGCCAAGAGTTATGTTTGGGTAGATTGTGAGCCATAACCATCAGTGGCTATTACGAGCTTCCTGTTCGCGGTTCTACCATTTAACATCTGACACTTGGACACGTAACGTCTCCAAAACTACCTACCAAGTTGTGCAAGCTAACTCTGCCGCCTGGGTATGCAGTTGTGCGATTGGCAAAAATAATAAAGAAAGGAAACAGATGTAATTAACACCATTTGCTTTGTATTCGCTATTCTTCGTCCATCCACGTACCATACAAAGTAGCTAAATGGACTAGATAAGTCTATCAATGTGTCAGAATTGAATACTTCTACCTTGAAAAGAAGCGCTGACTAGAGCGACAGCCACTACTAGAGAATTATGGTCCAGACAAGCTGTGTCCCATACTGAGGCCTCTGCCTTTTCTTTGCCGCACTTGACTCATTCAACGTACATTCTCACTACCGTACCGTACAGGTGATGATAGCCAGTCTTTGGGGAAGGATTCCGTTGGAGGATCTTCGTGTTGGATAAGATTTATGGTACTTTTGTCGCAGTTGCGTTACTGTCACAACGCAACAATAATTTGTTACACACGACGATTGGGCTAGCCAAAGTTGGATGTTTGGTCTCAAGCTGCAATAACCGAATTTGACAAGCCACAAAAACCTTTCGGATATGACATTGATATGACGAGCACGTCCAGAGCTGCGGGGAAAAGAAAAGAGAGGAAACAAAACCCCGATCCGAAATCGCACTGGGGGCCTAGATGAATCACTACCGAGGGAACCGCAACTTCGTTTCTCAGGACATGAACAAATTGTAGGATGCGGACCGTTCCTTGCCGCTCCGCTCGCATTCATGGAGTCCGTGCTATGTTGAGGCTGTGTTCAGAGTAGATTTGAGGTGAGGCGGGATGGCGAAAAGCTTAAACAGTCTTTTATCCATGCAAACCTCAATGCCTGGTGCATATCCCGTATTCGCTCACAGATCTCCCATCTCCTCGGTGATGAGTCCACGACGTAACCACATCACCCGACGCTAGCTAAGCCACACCAACAACGAAACGCAAAAGCGGCCGCCTTGACCTTTCAGGCCTCACCCTGCCGCACCATTTGCTTGGTTGACTTTTGCGGTTGACCACACCACAAAAGCCATTGAGCCACATCAGCCCTATTTGAACGGTAAATGACCTGTCGGACATACCCAGTTAACTGGTTTAATTGGAGCCACGCACTGGGAAATTGCCTTGCGAAACCGCCGGGAGTAAGCCGGTGAAAGAACAAGAAGTTCAATCAGACAGGGCGCCACTATGACGTAGAGATGCTACGAACAAGGCGTAGCGAATAGAAAAACAGCGGGACAGAGGTCCGAAGGGCGAAAAAAGGGCGTAACCACCACGCAACGTAGCGCAGGAGCAGGCGGGCAGGTTGAGACAGCCAAAATGCACACACCGCCAGACACCAGGTTCTTTATTGAGCAAACAGGTAACCTGGGTGTGGTCCGTGAGGGTGACTCAGTGTGCCAGGGTTCAGCCCGTTCCCGCCAGCTGTTACCCAATGTGCTCGGGACTTGTAATATTGGCTTTTCTTTCCTAGATGGTTTCCTGCCCCTTTAGCTGATGATGGGCTGGAACTAGCTCCATTACCGGAGCTCCTTATTGAGCGGTCTGGTGATTTTTGACCCAGTCGGAACTACCGGACGTTCCTCCGTGAGTCCCGAGAACGTCACGAGAGATTAGAAAGCAATCCGGTTTGCGGCTCCGTCAGATCTTTTGTTCTTGACTGGCTTTGTTTTGCCCGGGACATGGATACTCAACGAAAGAAAGGAGGGTACCATGTATAAAGGACTTCATCTGCCCATCGCCTGTCCGTCTGCCTTTCCGTTTCTCTGACATGCACACTGTGATACCCAGTTGATTTGTTTTCTCTCTTCCTTTCCGTGGTCGTCTTACCTTACCTACGGATTCTTACCCCCCTTCCTCCTCTGAAACCTTTCCCCACATCATCTCATCATACCACTTGCAGCTATGTCAGCAGCAGCAGCGATCGCGCAACCGCCAGCGGCGGCGGGAATGCCTAGTGTCAATGACAACAGCCCGCGAATCAGCGAGACGTCAGACGATGTCTCAAACTTGAAGCCCGCCGCACAGGCATCGTGGAAGAAGAAGCATGGGCTGCGTCTCAGCAAGAGCAGTAGCGACGCCAACAACAAGCATGAGTTCAATCGTACAGTAATGCCCAAGCGCTCGACAACATTCTGGAAATCATTCAAGTACCTCCTCGACCTAACGCCCAAAGAAGTCGACGACTTCATGGCGTCGTACGTCATCTACAACCTCGACTGGGCAGATGAGGAGAAGATGATCGAGACCCTTGGGCCGGAATACAGGGCCAAGGTCGGCGACTGTCTGCAGTCGTATTACGGTGTCCTTAACCATCTCTGCGCGTTGGGTGACGTAGAGAAGATGTACATCCCACCCTTAATGGACAAGAAGGCCTCCGTCCTTGACAACCAGATGCTGTACGAGGAATCTATCGCCCGAGACATCGGCTTGAAGCCAGGCGACAAAGTGCTGGATCTGGGATGTGGGCGCGGACGAGTTGCGGCGCACATGGCCGCTGTTAGTGGCGCATTGGTCACTGGCCTGAACATCGACCCGAACCAGGTTGCGCAGGCCCAGGAGTTCAACGAGCAGATGGGTCTGCAAAACTCCTTCACAATCCAGGATATGAACGAGTTACCACTTCCATTCGAAGACAACTCGTTTGACGCATTCTACCAAATCCAAGCACTCAGCCTATGCAAGGACCTTCCGAAATTGTTTAGCGAGCTGCGGAGGGTGCTCAAAGCTGGTGCCAAGATTTCCCTGCTGGATTGGGTCAGCTTACCGGCATACGATGCTACTAACCCGGAGCATGCAGAGCTGATGCGGAGGACGAAGCCGTTGATCGGAGCTGTGGGGACGCCGACGCCCGAAACATTCGAGAAGGCGTTGACCGAGGCCGGATTCACTGTTTTAACATCAGACAACGCGAGCATCGGCGGACTGCAGGCGCCATTGATTGACAAGGCCGACGTCTATTTCCGAAGTTTACGGCAAGTTATCCTGGGACTCGTCAAAGTTCGGTTGCTGCCGCCCCATTTCAAGACTCTTATCAACCGTCTTTGTTTGGATGGACAAGCCTTTGTCAAGATGGATACCATGAGGCTGGTGACAACTAGTTATCGGATTGTTGCGCAGAAGGTTTAGAGCTTCAACATACAAAAAGTCATGGAGGGCGATGACTAGTATAGAACTCTTTCGAGTCGCAAATGTGTTCCAACAAGATAATGTCGCTGGAACGACACTACTCTGGCTATTATGTGCAGTCTAGCGTTGTTCACTTGCTTGTCTAAGATACGATATTGGCGAAACTTACGTGGCTTACTGTGTAGCGTTCGTTCAAGGAGTAACATGGATAGACAAATCAATTAAATAATTCATAATCGTATCGCGAGAACATTATATGCAGTTTTCTCTCCTGGGTTGGAAGAAGAACAGTGGCAAGTTCTTCACAAAACACAGTGACACAGGTTATGACTTCTCATTGAACATGTCTCCCACGTTTTTAGATCTTACGGCCATACATTAGAATCTGTATTTGGAGTTTCCTCGCCTTGTTTCCATGTAGTCAACGGGCTGGGCCGGGTGAAACTCGTCGCTTTTGCTCATCTCCCACGATAAGGTGGGTGATGGCAGTGTGAGGCTAGGGTGATGGCAAGGTGATCTAAATGACTCAAAACCCCGGAAAAGGAGCTCTATTGGCACCTAAGATAAGCTTTGATAGAACGTAACAGTCCTAACAAAGTGACAGGCCAGTATTCTCCTACGATACCAATAGCTACTGGTGGTTGTTAACGCAAGTCAGGCAATTATACAACAAAGATTGAATCTTGTCCTTCTGTCTCCGGGATAATTGGGCCCTAAAAGCTAGGGACTTGGGTGCCGTTCGTCCCGCTAACTGAAACTCATCTTAAGGCTTGTTTAAAGAACCTGTGTTCGATCCTGTCCATTGATTCTTGGGCATGCCCTGTTCCATATAACTTATTATTTAGTATCTTATTCTCCTCCAGATTTTCTTATACCAGCAGTACTAAGCTACTCCTACATTGTAAGTAGTCGACCTTACAACAATTTTTACTTTCTTATCGTATTATTCGTATCGTATCTGTAACAGTCCTTCGAGAGTGCCGGGTCTGTCGCAGGTGCGAGCGTTCACTATGGAAAGACGATCTCGCGATCGTTAAGCTGATTGGCCGGGTAAAAAGCACTTTAATGACACAGTCATACAATCTAATTTATGGGCTTGATACAGCTCTTCCCCTCACTGCACAAAACCTGTCTGGGAATCCTTCAATCGACTAAACACCAGAAAGAAACAGACTACATACACTAGCAGGCTTAAGATCGACGAATGCGTTAGTGGAAGATGAGTATGCAATAGGTCTCTGGAAACAGAACATCGTTTCGGTTCTTCTCTTGAATCTTGAAAATGGGCAACGCCCTGTCAGCGATCACTACAAGTATTTAAAGACTTTTCCTCAACCACTGACTCCCTCCGAAAGTTAGCTTCAAAAGTACAAGTCGGGATGGCGGAACCCCTGTTACCCCTTGGTTCACGCAAGGGGGCAAAAGACGATCACTTTTGTCCGAGTCGCTTTAAGACAAAAACTAGTTTCGGTTGTATTTTACAAGCACCAAAATACAAAGGCTTGAAGCGCCATATTAACTACCCTTTGTAGCATTTTAGGCAGTGGATAATGATAACACATAGATGAATACCTAAATATGAAATGATACTACTGATCACATCAAGTCATGCGTCTTGTTTGCATCCCGTTCTGAGCCCCATTTTAACATCCAAAACATAATACATAACTCTCAACCCTGGACTTCTCCATGTCCTCAATGTCGTGTCGATTGGGCCAGCCAATCTTACTAGATGATAACTTTTTTCAACGTAACATAGCATTGCCTCGGCCTGCATGTGATGCCCTCAATGTATTCGAAGGTGGATAGTTCCTTCGGGCAAGGTAGCAGCTCGAAGTTCCAGACGATCAAGCTCACCAGCAGCCTCAACTCTAGGTAAGCCAACTTACGTCCGAAGCAGCCTCTAGTCCCCAGACCGAACGGTATTGTTGGCCCTGCAGTTGAATCGTACCATTCCTCGCCCTTTTTTCTATCCCGCACTAACCACCGTTCCGGCCAGAAGACGTCCATATCTTCCAAAGGCCACAACCTGGCGCCCTTCTCCTTGGCCGCCAGTTGAGATGTCTCGTGGCGCAGATTTTCGTTGATCTTGAGGGGCGGCGAGGTGAAGCTTGGACCTAAGTTGGGCAGAAACACCTGAGTGCCCGCTGGAATGTGGTGGCCGAGGATCATAGTGTCCTGGGTGCATTGTCGGTCAATGGCTGGGGCAGTGTGGCTAAGCCGTAACATCTCTTCGATAACGGCGTCGAGGTATGGGATCTTGGTCATGCTGATTTCTTCGTACGTAGGGGCGCGCTTCTCAGCAAGGGCCTTACTATGTGCAGCCCATAAATCCTGGCGGAGCCTAGCTTGGGAGCGTTGGCACTCAGCTAGAAACTTCAAGCCCCAGCAAAGAGTCGTACTAGTGGTATCGTGACCAGCCATAACAAAGCCGAATAGCTTAAACCGTTAGTAAGGTTTTACACAAGAAAGCGGCAGGGGGCCTACCTCATCTCTTATAACGTGGGACCAGTACACTGGATCACGGCCTTCCTTTCTAGCGAAGATGCGCTCCCGTTGCATGATGAGATCAACAGCAGACTTAACCCAAGTTTCACTATCCTCGTCTGCCTCTTTCTTCAGCTTCTCAATAGCATGAAAGGCCTGTTCTCTAAGGAACTTAGTGCGCGCGGCCTTATGCCTTCTTTCCCGGGGCTGGAGGCGTTTCCACCACCACGCAAAGCTCATAAAGCCACTCTTTCCGATCTCCTCAACAAGATCACCAGCTGCCAAGAAGGATTCAATCGAATCGTGAAGGCGGGCAACCGCAAAGTCAACCGGCTCTGATGCGCCCGCTAGCTCACGGGCTTGCTGCACTGCTTGCTTGTCCATCGCCCGTACAAGCTCAAGCTGTGGGGTAAGTGCTCGATGAGGCGAGCATTCACCAAAGCCGAAGTCAATAACCGCGTCAAAGGCAGCAAAATAGATATCCTTTGCAGCGGAGAATGGCTGTCCGTTAGCGACGTAAGACTTTACCGCCCATAACTCCACAAGGCATGCTGCACTCGAGTAAATGTTTGGTCCTGCAACACTGTTCAGGAAGCGTGGGGTCATTAAGTCCTGCAATAGCCGTCGGTGTCCCTTCCACTCGGGTCCCATTTTAAGGTTAATATGAAATTTTGGGGCCTCACCGCCCAAGAGGGCGATCGACCAGTCGGACCGGTCGAATTCCTTGCGGCGCATAAGTATGTCTTGGGCCTCGCGGAAGTCACTGACAATGACGGAGGGTTTAGAGAAAGGCGTAATAAAGAGTTGAAAGACAGGGGTGCTATGGCGCTGGCTCTGGCTGACCATCCAGCGTATAGGGCTGTTGTTGCAGTTCTTAATCATGGCTGGAATATCTCCAAATAGTGACCGAAGCGCAGAAGGGTTATACGGGATTCCGGGAATGGGTTTGGGGAGGAGGTAACGATAGAGAGCATAGAGTGCCACGGCGATGGCTGTAGCCACAACACCGAAAAATTGATACATCGCAGTGATGTTCTCTGAAGCAACTGAGTCCGGCATGTCGATTGCGTATGATTGATATGCGTGATTCTGAGGGTCGTACTTTTGTGTGACACTCAGCAAGCCATAAGGTCTATTATACTTGGTATTCTCTGTAAAGATATTGTCAAGACATTTCCAAATATGACCACTTTCGTACTGCCACGGCAGCTCGTCGTCTGAGACTGCGCATGTGCCTGTGATGTTGGTCCGCGGATTCCTAGTGCATCTAGAAGGCCCGTTGCGTCCTGCTGCGTTCAGCGAATATAAATTCCCAAGTGAATAGGGTACGGGTTTCGGGGTTTGCGGCCACCGTATTCACTCCTTCACTTAGTGCGAGTGCAGGCAAATAACTCTCAACTCTTTTTCAGCCTGATCATAGCGGGATTTGCCGAAAGTCCGCTTTCCTCCGACTTCTAAGTTCTGGGTATCTGTGTTTCAGGCCGAGTGCAACATCTTGCTGGGGGCTCGGACTGACTCGGCTATGACGGACACCGAGAAGATTATTTGGGAAGCGCTCTCTGTAACAGCACAGCTCCCGTACCCAGGTGGCTGTGCGTCGCAAGGGTATATAAGCAATGTTGACAGCAGCGCTTGCACGCGTGCAAGCACTGACGGTTCTTTTGGGTCGTTTGGGTCAATTGGTCCTGGCCGCAGGGTCGAAAGGTCCTTGTCGAAAGGTCCTTGTCGCAAGGCGTCACTGTCAGCGCTCTGTTATAATAGGCTTGATTAACAGCTTAGTTCATAGACCTTCCATTGGTCTAAGGACTATATACTAAGGTAGTAATTACTCAAGGCAACCTATTAGTGTATAGATGTATCTTATAATTATAGAATATATTACTAATACGTTAACCTTAACTACCATAGTAAGTACGACCTAGTACCTATAAAACCGTTTAAAACCCTTCTTACTAGGCAAATGATTTATTCTTGGATCTAGCCTTGTAAATAAATTAGGTACGAGTAAAATAAGTTGTAAGATTAATATCTTTTCTATCTGCTGTTTTCTCTTCTAAGGTTCTTAAAACCATGTGGAAATCACAGAGAAACCTCCAAGAGATTCAGGAAATACCGGGAGGAATTCTCAGGGATTTTAAAGGAATTTCCTATGGATTCTCCAGTGAATTTCTGGGGAAATCCCACTAACTCACTGAAGATCTCGGAAAGGATCTCCTGGCGATTTCCTATGGTTCCTCTTGGATCTCCTACAGGGTATACAACTTCCTGGAGATCCCTGAGATGTTGCATAACAGCAACTCTCGAAGCCGGGCCGGCGCGTTAAAGGTATGAACGAGCCCGGCGCCCTGCGCTCAATGGCTGGAGGCTCGTGGGGCCGGACTGTGCTCCTATCGTAATGCTCTGGCGTATAGTCAGCAGTGCAGGCAACGGCAGGGTTTCCAGAAGGGCCTTAACAACGGTACGACTCTTTACAGAGGTGTTACGACCCAAGGACGGTTGGTGACTTGCGCAGCCTGAAGCACCCCTTGTGAGACCAACAGCGGGAATGGTCACCCACGTATGCAGAACTGCGGCACGAACCGGACTCGGAACGGAAGAACTAGGGAAGGTCACGTGATGGATCAGTAAGGATCAGTGGTGATCCAACATAATCCCTCAGCGAGGATCAATGACCCACCCAACTGATCCAACACCAAGGATCACCAACCACGGGTAGTGATCTAAGGAAGGCAAGAGAGTATAATACTCGACACAGGAAACAGACTAGATACCTTCCATAGCTCTTCAGCAATAAACTTCGTGATTCACTCTACCATAAGTGACTCTTAGATTATCCTTCTGTTGTGAAGCTATACGAGCTATCTACGCCTATCGAGTATACGACTGATCACCGTGTGCCCAACAGACCAGCAAGATTACCAACAAACCAACAAGACCCAGTACTGTTTATTGAGTATCGACCTCAGCTACCTGTTAGCAGAAAACACCACTGTCGGATATCTCACCGTAACAAGAGGTTCTGAACGCCACAGGCATTTTAGTAACTGGAAGACATCGCCACATTAACTGAAAAATGTTCGGTGGTAATAGTAGGATAAAGAACACATAGGGATAAACACTGTACTGTTAATTTCTAATTAAAGAGCGGGGTAAAAGCGGACAGTATGGTAGGTATTTCAGGCCTCGGGGTTTTGACGTTAGGTAGCACTCGATGGGATAGTGATCAAGTAATTCTCCTATTCGCCTTGCTTCAGACTTAACTAGATACTTTAATATAACGCCTAGTCTAGACTTTAGACGTCTCAGGAGTGAGACTTTTATTGACTACTGTGGCCCCAATCCTTCTTCCATAAAGCTTCCATCCGTCATCCGTCATTTTAAGTCTATCTACGACTGAAGACCAGATCCAAATTCCGGGCAAGCCGTTGACTACTAATGCGTCCTTCGCTGTAACCCTTCCGGCCTCTTCCGGCCAAACATTGCGAATTAACGTCATATGGTAACGTACAACCACTCCTCCAGTTTCTTCATCCCGGTCAACGACGTGATTTGTTGCTTGTCGACTCACACCGGGGATCAGAGGAGGATAGTTTTCCTCAATGAAAACCCTTAGTTCCTCAGGTCCGTGAAAGACCCCGTACATGTGGTGTAATGAAATGTCAGGGAGGCTCGTTGAGCGTATTTTGTCCGTGTCAAATTCCTCGAAGAGCATATTCACTCGGTTGACAAAGTCGACTGCTGTAATTCGCTCCTCAGCTGTAACTTGCGATGACGTAAAAGCGGATAACTTGGGGAAGCCGTCGTTGGCGTTTGGATGGGCAGACATTTTATATGAAGTTCAAAAAATATCTTAATAAGTGGACAAGACCTATAAGTTAGTAGAACGAGTGACCTTGAGACTTGCTGGAGATGTAAGTGAGGTTCCAATTTGCTAGATAGGAAGAAGCAACACAATGGGATCTTATATTTATCTCTTCGCTGAATTATTATGCAGTCGGAGTCTTTATGTCAGGCTTTTCAAAAATTAACGATTAGTAAACAGCCTCAGTAATCTATGGTGATAAACAATAAAGTTAATGCTACTCCGTACATGCTTACATGATCCGAAATCACGTAATACGTCCGATTACTCGAACATGCTTAGTGTCAAACTCAAAGGTAAACTAATCCCTAAATCCAAACCTTTTGAGTGAAGCAAATCCGCGCAGCTGCCCTATATAATACAGACTGTTCATTCTTAATATCCCTTTGAGTATCATTGTATGTTAACGCACAATAAACGACTCTTACACACTCAGGACTCAACACCGCTGGTCAACACACAACTATGTCGCTTCAGAACTTCCCGAAGCCGACTTCCTCGGGATTTGTTGTAAATGAAGGGGTGAAAACACATTTATATGTCACAGGCCAAGGCCCCTTGATGGTCCTTCTACACGGCTTCCCCGACAACTCGAAGACCTGGAACCTGCAGGTGGCTGAGTTTTCGAAGACAAACACCGTGGTATGCCCTACTCTGCGCGGCTATCCACCAAGCGACATCCCTCCCGTCGGCGAGGTCTATTCTACGAAAGCAGTTGTCGGCGATATCCTGGCTATCCTAGACCATTTTGATACTCCGAAAGCAATTGTTGGGGGCCATGACTTTGGAGGAGCAGTGATCCAGCTGTTAGCACTGCTTCACCCTGAGCGTATTACCAAACTCATCATAATCAACTCTCCTATCCTCCCTCGCCTATACGATCTTGTCAGTTTTGACAAAGATCAACAACGCCAATCCGCGTACACAATTCCATACATAGAATATAAAGCAGGAGATGATAAGAACTTGGATGTTGTGGTTCAGCCTATCAACGATGAAAAATATCGTCGCGAAATCTACGAGTATCTTTCGAAGTCACCGATGGAGGGCATGCTCGCTTACTACAAGTACAACTACCCGGCCCCTCCGTATGGTCAGCAAGTCGATACGTCCGCCATGATTTATCAAGTGCCTACGCTCATCATCTGGGGACTGGAAGACCCATATTTTTCATTGGAGATGTTGGATCAAATTCCGCAACACTTCAAGAATACTGTTCGTCTTGTCACGCTCCCTAAGGCTGGTCACTGGTCATTCCGGTATCAGCTAGATCGAGTCAACCAAGAAATCCGGTCCTGGTTACAGGTCCTTACTCCAGAGCCTATTTGATGGATGTTGCTAAAGGTGCTTTTAAGCACTCGAGGAAATGAATGTAGGAACACTGCTATAATCATCCGTAGATGTCGTCGTCGCCGGCAAGTCAAGGAGATATACTGATGAGATTTTAATCTCATCAAACAACCATTCCGACATTAATCTAGCAACCCTGTGACTCAAATAATGATGTGACCACCACCACGATGTAGCATCATGAGTCCAGGTAGATCATATCAAAAAGTCTATCCATTGTCACTGCATGTTATCACGCGGAGTCTATCGTCATGGTGAGCAATTTGTCGAATCGTTTACGAAAAGATCTGAGTGGATGGGCGGTTCAACACAATTAGATGAGCCTCAGATGTCGACTTGTTCGGAAGGGCGGCTCTAAACCTTCCACAAGTAGGGACTCTACTGACTACATAGTCCTCGTGCTTTGGCTGCACTACCATTTTGAGGTTATTTTCTCTCGGAACGCAGATCTTCGATCACCGGATTACTGACCGTAATGTTTAGCGAATGATTAGAGCTGAGGCCATAGCCAAATACATAATGCCTTCCTAAATCACGTATCAAACACACTCTATTATCACTACAATTCATCTACAAGTGTTACTCTAAGGCATACTCCTGACAAGGACTTATAAATACAATATAGTCTCATAAGTAACGAACTATAGTTGTGGTTAGTCACGTCATAAAATAATTAGAGAATAAACAAGGATCAACTACTATACTCCATATACTACGTTAAGGATAAGTATTACAAAAGCTTCATAGGTATTTCAGACTTGTGTAGTAAAATAAGTCAGGATCTAGTCCTTGAACCTTGAACATGGCCTTAACTAATATTATACCCAATTTTGGTCTGCACTGAATCCAGCCATGGGAGTAAAAATCTGGGCCCCCGCCACTAGCTCAGGCTGGCTCACTTTTGCCTCATTTCAGCTCAGGCTAAAGCAGCAACGGCTCAGTGACGAAGACGGAAGAGGGAATTCTGGATATTGGCCCTGGGGTCGTGTTCTGTCTGTTTCAGGCCGAGTGCAACCTCTTGCTTGGGCTGGGACTGACTCAGTTATGACGGACACCGAGAAAATCATCTCAGAAGCGCTCTCTGTAGGACGGAAAGCTCAGGTTGCTGTTTGCTTCTCATTTTATGTGTTGGACAAGCAAAGAGCAATGGAAAAACAAGAAGACCTGGAATGAGCGAAATGAAGGAGACAGGCTTACCCATCTCCAATTTGCTTCTCCCCCCATTGTTCAGCATTCACAATGACACTTTTCCCCCCAGCTGCCGCAGCCTTGCTGATGGACCTCGCTACTTGCGTTTCAGCTGGCCATTCCGCGTCCCCCGCGTCCTAAGTTACCAGAGTGTTGTTCGTCTTTTTCATATGTGAAGAATACGCTCCAATGAGGAGATTAAACGTGATTTTTAGAGTGCCGAACGCTCGACCAAGAGTATTCGAGCCAGGTCCTCCTCAGAGATGAGGCCAAGTACGAATCAAATAGGGCATCCTACTGGTCTATTATACAAGGGACAGATTCTCCCTCTTACTTCTTTACGTCTACCCGCGCAAAAGAAGTCTTGAGGGCTGTGTTAGCTACTCGTTGTCGCCAGTGTCAGTTCGCAGTCGAAAGCCGCGGGCATTCTTCTTTCGTGGCATCCACTACTGATTATGGTCTTGTTGTTGATCTTACCTGCCTCAACCGAATGTGTGTCAGCGATGACGAGAGGTCATCGACCTCCCTACCCGG
Source organism: Colletotrichum incanum (assembly GCA_001625285.1). Classification (NCBI taxonomy): domain Eukaryota; kingdom Fungi; phylum Ascomycota; class Sordariomycetes; order Glomerellales; family Glomerellaceae; genus Colletotrichum; species Colletotrichum incanum. The sequence goes on from LFIW01001216.1 coordinate 108,763, forward strand.
AGCGACGTGGTCCGATGTCTAACCCATTTTACAAAAACACAATCTCACGGTGCTCGGTGGCCGGATATTTGTTGTTGGTGTTAGTGGTCTTACCTTGGCGGTACGTCCTCTCCCACATCTTTCGCTACGGGGTGCAGGTACTAGTGAATACGTAGGGGGTATCGCTTGGCTGAGAAGCCTCCATGGATGGACCTGCGACAACGGTCTGGACAACTAGGTTGCCTTGGCCGATGGTCAAATCCTTTCAGCAGGCCCCATGCCAAACGATGAACTCTACTGGGCTTTGCGCGGGGGTTTAAGTAACTTCGGTATTACTAACAAGCTCAGGTTGGTGGCCTATGAGCAGGGCAGGCTGTGGACCAGCAACTTGGTCGACGATAGTATCAACATATGTGGCGACTTGCTCGCTCAACGGACCTGAAGAGTGGCGGGGTGTTTTAATAGGACGCACACACCGATGGTCTGTCAATGGGCAACGCTATCCCCGTGACCGCAGACTATTTTGCTGAAAACAATTCGACCGGCAGGCTGGTGCATATACCCTTCTCCTCGGCATCACCCCTGACTCCCGCGACGCAGCTGCTGACGATGGAACTTCTATTGCATGAATAGTGCTGACAGAGTAATACGGACATTGTCCGTTTTTGGCAACACGGATCCACCACATCGTACATGTACGAGAGAGGAACAGCCTAAAAAGTCAAATATGAAGTGGCAGGATAACCAATAACGTCTTGAGAAAGGCACCACGGGTCGCAAACAAGGGGCAGAGTATACTCTCTGCACGAAAGAACGGAGTGCTTTGCTTTCGATTTATGTCGTTTTAACGTCAGATCTAGTACCATCTAGGAGATGCTAGCAGTAGGTTGATGTAGCCAAGAGTTAGGAGACTGACAGGCGTTAACGTAATTAACATAGGTAAAATTATTGTCAAAGGCTTCAAGGTGATCTTAAAGCTGAAGACAGCAAGCATGGCTCTATGTATATAAGATTCATTCACTTCCTCAGCCCAATTTTTCTTAATGCATTACTGTCTTCAATCATTAGTAACAAACATCTCCTCAGTCATTGTTCTCAAAATGAAAACTGCCACCTTCGCTGCCATCCTAGGCGCTACACTTGTCGGTGCTGCGGATCCTTGTTACCACGATGGGTCGAGATTGCCTACATCAACAATCAGATACCACGCTCAACGGGCCTGTGAAGGGTATGATGGAAAGCGAGGTGCTTTTCAAGGAACCTTTGCTGTGAAGGAGGCAAAATACGCTTGTGTCAACCTTGAGGGCAATCAGTACCTTCAAATGTGGGTCACAAACGAGAATACCAATTTCTCGTTTGATCTCAACGATAAGGACTGCACGAAGGAATTCAACAACCTTATGAACACTTGTAATAGCAACGGCGTCACTCAGGGAGGGGCAGTTACTGTTTCTGGTTGGAGGTTTCGGTAAGCTAAGAAGAGAACAAATGCCAATATTTATATTAACATGTCATCTAGTGCTGACCCCGCAAGCGGAGGGAGATGTTAGAACTCCTAAATGATTCAAGGGGATGGCATACACCCATGTGTAATTTTCATGCCTTTTTAGAATACTTTGTTCAAAGAATAAAGTCAATGGACCTGCTGGTGCCTTGCCTAGGCAGCCAACAAGTGAAAGATGATTCATTTCTATATGAGGAGAGTCTTCGAAAGTGCGGCAACTCAATATATACAACATTCCAGCTTGAGCTGCCATCATTTCCCATGCTGCGCAGATTTGGATGATTTGAGGCAGCATCTTGAATCGCTCATTGCTTGTACCTAGTTCCGCCGACTTCACCATAAATGTATCTGCTAATGAACTTCATACAGCCATTGGTCAGGTCGGCCAGCAGGGTCCTTACACGTGGAGTTGCCATGAAAAACATCGCATGTAGAAGTTGAATGATATGGATATATCGTGAATTGCGAGCCCCATGTATACAAGCCTTGGGTAGTTAGTCGTAGAGTCAAGTTTGATCACGTGGGCTTGTTCATGATGACATGGATACTACGAGGAATCCTCAACATGAATAGTCACGTTGCGGAGTGTGAAACATCAAGCTGAGTATGCTGTAAAGTAGCATCGAGAGCCTTCATTATAGTATCCAGGCCTCCATTGGGAGTCACCTTCGGTTTCCTGAACCTCGAAACCCCGAAATTATAAACTGTGATCCCACCAAAATGGTGTCGGTGCCCAACAGGGTTGTTCAAGTGCATAAGATGAACGCTTCAAGAAAAAGTCCGGGACCTCAGCAACCAAACATACACTACCATCTTAATGAAATATGAATCAAGGCGACCTGACTCACCTCATGACTCGTAAGGAATTCTCCCAAGCGCTTTTGTTGGTTCCTGACGTACTGTCTGCGTCCTACGACTTCAGCTGGCTATCTGGACTCCCAGCTAACTCCGTATACAACCCGCCCCTCGGGCTTTAGGTACGAGTCGGGGTTTTCAATCAAGTGCTCAGCAGCATCACAAGGGCGTTTAGCCAATATGCCCTACACGAGCATGGCGCTCTACAGTAGAAACTAATATCAGACTCTAAGGCTTCAGATGCAACACCCACACGGAAACGGCGAGGTCTGGTCTGCAGCTCAGAGTGTGTATGGTAGAGAGAGAGGTGGTTGTGGTTGAGAGAATGGTTGATATGATAGAAAAGAGGCTGTGCGATATCACTGAGCTTATGACATGTCCTGATAAAGCTCCAAAGAGAACTCTCGAGCTTCAAAGAAAGCAAACTTATAATGTCGGTGTCGAAAGGCTGGTGGCGTGCGCGTCCGCTGCAACGCAAGCAGCATGGACAGCTCTCGAGAAACGTCACCGTTTCGACAGGAGCAGTGCTACACGGACAGACGAACTTGACATTTTGCTCAAGAATTTCGGTTGGTATCAAGAGAAGCATCATCAGTATCGTGTGAGATTGGTTGATCAGCGACTTGGATGTGTAACGAGGAGAAAGTAGCGGTTGTTGCTCGTAGGATGGGAGCGCCGGAAGCCGAGAAGCGAATTGTTTGTCAAGAGGTTCATCCGGCAGTCGATTTGCGTGGTTTCAGTTGATAGTATACGATACAAAACGCGACGGGGATTGGCTTGTGTGACCGGGGATGAAGATGAGGGTTGAAGTCGAGAAGAGAGTGATGAAACGGAAATGGGAAGAGACTTATCGTCATGTGGCGATCCGTTTTCTTCCTAGTGGAGGACAATCGCTGTCCCCGATAACTCCAGGCTCTTCGTTCTTCCGGGATGCTCTTGCCTCTTTCCGTTTCTCCAGAAGGCGCACCGTTCTTCTCGACTGCAGTGCGGCCAACACCGACCCGGGTGGGTGGGCGTTCCGGCAACACCGCAACTAAGGCCAATGGAATTGGCTTCTTATCCCGGAATGGGTCATCGGCCGGCCTCATGTACAATGGACCTCTTTTCCGTTGAGGTAGGTCGAATCGAAGCATCTCAAAATCGCATTGAAAGGGGGTGAGTATTGGATAAACAACGACTGAATTGTTATTCTACAGCTACAATCTTCGTAAAAAGGGTATATTAAGAATGAAAGTCACGGCCGAAGCCTCTCATCACCACAGCATTAGACAATTATTCTACGTTGCGCGTTGACACATTGGCACACCATCTTTCATCCCTTTACCAATCTGCACCAGGGAGAGCAATCTGGGTACCAATGGCACTACCACTCACACCCCCAAGCTCAATAGCAGCGTTGATGACACCTCCGAAACCCTCGCCGGCGATGAGACCAGCGGCGGCGGCGAAGCAGTGCGTCTCGAAGTTCTTGGGGAAGTACTTCTTCCAAGCCCAAGCAAAGATAGCACCGGCCATGATGGCATTGGCGTAACCGCTGTCGGGGCCGAGAACCCAGGCAACACCGATGGACATCCAGTTGGGAAGGTAGGCGCGGTACTTCATACGGGGTCCGACAAGGTAGAAGTTCTTCAAGACAGCCTGAAGAGCGCAGATGACACCCATGACGATGGTGAAGATGGCACAGGACTTGGGAATTGGCAGCTGAGGCTTAGTAACTGCCTCGGCAACAGCCCTCCATGCTAGGACCGAGGGGGCACCGAAGGCGCAAGTCGCCTCGGGTCCCATCTCCTTCCAGATGCAGGGGTAGGCAGCCATGAACAGGACGAAGACACCTGGCGCAAGGAAGACGCTGACTGCGGCACCGATAGCCTGGGCATAGAACTGCAGGTGGGGAGGAGTGCGGAGGAGGAAGCCCACACGGAAGTCGGAGACCAACGCCGTCGCAACGTCGGCGGTACCGGAGGCGATACCACCAGCGATGAGGTTAATGCGCTGAGCAGACTTAACGTCAAGGCCCTGACCGGATGTGATACCACCAAAGACGAGCTGGGAGGCCTTGGCGGACGCAGTGAGGGGTGTGCAGTCGGTAACAGCACCACCGTGAATACTGAGGAAAGCGAAGAGAAGACCCAGCAAGCAGGCGAGAATGGCAAGGCCGGCATTCATGTGGAACTGGACGTGGCAGACAATGCAGGCAACGGCCGTGAAAACGAGAGTACCGGTCGCCCAGACCCAGATGGGGACCTGCTGGCTCGGGGGCGCAAAGTCCTCGACGAGGCTGTCTTGAGCATCGGCCAAACCGGCGTGCTTGGCAATGAAGGCGTTGTGCTTGCCGCGCGATTGCATGCGGTTGTTGATGCTGCGAGCAGCGGAGCGGAAGGCGAATTTGGCACCGTCAACGAGGACGCCGATGTGGAGGATGAACTCGACCATGGAGTAGACGACAAGAACCATGACACCGGGCCACAGCATCCAGTAACGGGGAGACGGGACCCAATCGGGGTCATCGCTGACCTTCATGACACCAAAGTTGACCATGTCGGCCCACTTCTCGCTCTTGGGATATCTTTGAATACCGATGGCTTCTCCGTAGTGGACGAGGCTGGGTCCAATAATACCCCAGGCGGCAAAGGTTCCCAGCCACCACGACAAGGCAGCGTTGATTCCGACGAGCATGCCGGAGCCAAAGAAGGCGGGCGTAAGCTGGATGTACCAACCTGGAGATTGTCAGCTCAAAGGACTGAGATAAAGCGGTTTGAAATGTACACACCCCAGTTGTTGATGTTCATAGCCCAGTTCTTGTAGCCACTCCAGACGTAGAACCACAGGAAAATGTACCAGTTGTGCAGGATACCATCGGCGTATTGAGAGACGACAATGTGGACGAGAGCACCAACAAAACAGTATCCCAGGGTTTTGATCTTCTTGGCGGCATCGGCGGCACCGCTACCGACGGCGTGCATAGAGCGGATAGTCAAGGCAGTCGCGGTGGCTGTTTTGAAGTCAGCTTCAATCCTAGGGAATAACGTAGTGGTACCCGGGTCGGAGTGAGGTCGACCGGTATCCGAAGCCGTGGGTCAATAACTTACGAGTCGGGAACACAAGGTTCAGCTCCCTAGCAACGTTGATGATGAAGAACTTTCGCAGGGGAACAGCCGCAAAAAGACCGAAGAAGGCACAGACAACGGTGATGGTTAAAACACGGCCGAAGTCCTGGCGGGGGTTCTCGGACATAAGGTTGAGCTGGTACATGGCGGGAAGAGCAGCGACGAACAGTCCAGACATACCACCGGCTCCGGTGGCAGCTGCCTGAATAATGGAACTGGTTTCATTGTGTTAGTCTCGGGTGTAACAGACCACAAGATAGGGGCAAAAGTCCTCACTTCTCCTGCGGGCCAAAAGTACCTCCGAGAAGAGGCATGTTGGGCACCGACTTGGCCAAGAGTTTTACAATGGCAAAGCCAAAAATAGCACCAAACATGGTTGCAGTGAAAGAGAACTAGATGCATTGTTAACAATTGCTGGAAGGCATTCGGAGTTGCTGAACATACGCCAGTCTTGAGACCTGTGATGCTTAGGTTAGCAAACGTGATACACCACCAGCTACGAGGAAGGCACGAGCGTTTCCACAATCACCCATAGAGCATGAGTGTCCATACACGACGCCGGGAAATACGACTTACCAAGGTAAACGTTGGAAGCGTTCACAAGGGAACCCAGGATGATTCCGACCAAGACGGCGCGGAAGGTCAGGGGGTTGCCTTCGGGCTCAAGGCCCTTGACCTCGGGGAAGGGAACGAAGAGGTCGGTGACATCTTCATCGCCGCTAACCTCGCTCTTGAGCTCGTCATTCTGCTCAGAGTACCGAACCTTCTCCGTGATGTAGGTCGGGTCGTGAGCGGGATCCACGGAGGGGATCTGCGTCTCGGCCTGGATGGGCCCCGGGGCGGGGTTCGTGGCCACCATTGTGACAAGTGTTGATGCTTGTCTGTATGGGAACTGACACACTGGTCGACCAGAAGTTGACTGGCTTGCTGGCTGTCTCTGGGCAAAGAGAGACCTGGCTTGATGTCGAGTAGGAAGGACGATGTTCTATGCTAGGGCGGAGGCTGGCTGTCTTTTTAACATTGTATCAATGCTCAGCATACTGGGACTTGTCGAGGTCACCCTGAAATGCACGGCAAGGTTACCAGGGCCGTGGGACCTTTTGCCTCATGCCATGGGGGTGGCGGCTGAGACCCATGGCAGGCTCGTTGATACGGACCAACGATCGTAGAGGCGATTGCCAGAACGCGCAGGTGGTTCGCGAGTCTGGAGCGTCGGCCGAATCCTGAAGCGAAAGGCCATTGTATTTGGGCGGACCGCCAAGCCCGTTATCGACCAGCAAAGGCACCAATGCTCCCCCCAGTCTGTCGCATAGCTTATTTGCTGGGTAATCTGTGAGTTGATTGAATCTCAAAGAATCACCTCACTCAATTGGCAGCGCAGCTTTCTGGTGTGTCATGAATGTTGCCACAACCAGTCACACTTCGCAAGCCAGGGGGGGTTATTTGCTCCTTGCATCGCGGACGTTGCAGATCAAAAGGTCCTTGACCTCCAGTCTCCGTTGGCCTCCGGATCGTGAATCGGCTCGTGAGCGCGTCTGGGCGGCGTGAGGTGCGTTGCGGTTGGCTGGACGGTCGGTCGAGGCTGTTGGCCAGCTTCCTTATCAGGAGAAGCCGGCGGAGGCAAGCTCCTCTTTTCTACGATGGCCCGGCGACCACCCCCCAACTCGGCCATCTTGGCTACGCCGCCAAGTCTGCCGCCAAGCCGCCTATATATTGGCTGTCTCCCCATAACACTGCAAATGCTGTGCCTGCCACCGCTCGGCGCAGGGAGGCAAGACCAGTCAAGCACTCTTGGGCGCCCTTCGAGGCAACGCTGTGCTGGTCTTCCCACGCCTTACCAAGACATTCAAAAGTTCGAACTGGAGTTCTTTTGCAGCGCTAAATTTCTGGGCAACCTCGGCCTGATCTCTTGACTCTATTGGCAAGGCTTGTGTGCTGTGCTGCAGCAGCAGCAGAGTGGGACGAGAAACAGAATGCGTGTGTGTTGCCGTTCAAACATCGGAAGACGGCCGACTAAACTGGACCGTTCAGCTTTACCCCACAGCGATGCTACGCGCCGATTGCGGCAACGATGAGTAACGCTTGTTACGCGAGGCATGCTCGCTTTCGGCACTTTTGCTTCGCGCAGCGAATTGGTCAACAGAAAAGACCTTCACGCAAATGAGAGTTGCTGTGTTGGGGCATCTCAAACAAACAGCAACATGCAGGCTGTGGTTCCTCATGAGTTGACGAGCGGAACTACCACGGCGGTTGGGCGACTCTGATCCAGATCAAGCTTACTCTAATTACCAGGAAGTCCGAGCTGGCTTGCGGCCGTTTCGATCAACTTGGACTGCGTCTGGGTCCATGCTCAGATGACAGTTTCCACTTATTCCCGTCCCATCGGATTCAGCGACACGCGCCCATAGGTAGGTATCCTTGACGGCGATGGCCGCCGACCGGGTCTGGTTCTCTTGAATCGTCGGTCCCACCGCAAAGGTTCCAAGGGGCAACCAATATGTTGATCCGAAGTTATCGGACACCTCCAGAGTGGCCCCCCTGGTCCGCTTACTCTTTCTCATTCACTGAGCGTGAATAGTCGCGTGCTGCGTGGGTGCGTCCTGTTGGTGGCGAGATTGCTCCCTGCCTGCAGTTGGTGTATTGGACAGAGGAACGAGCTCCCCGCCAAGACGGCCCACGCCCGTCTTGTACCAGGTCAGCGCGACGAAGACATTCCTTTTTGGGCATTGCTTGGCAAGTGGGATCATGGCAAAAGTCCACCATCACTCCAGCAGCTGCTGAGAGGCACTGTCAAGGTCTCTGCATTCGTGATAGGCTGAAGTCCATATTGGATGGATGAGGGGAGGTGAGCTCGCCCCAACTTTGTCAGATATGCCCTCCTCTGGAGCCTGCCAGCCATAAGCTATTCTCGGTCTCGGCGCCGGTACAGCTCATGCACTCCTCCTCGCTTAACACAATCACATGGCTATTTGATGTCTGAGATGCAACGCAGGCCGAATTACCCACAGAATCAGCCTTACGACAGAGGTTGCAACTGAGACTTGCGCAGCTGCCAAATGCTGATCTTCATCATCAGTCGTCTGGTGACGGTCCGTCAAGAAATGGTTCATCTGCCTTCGCGTGGGATCCATCATGGCGGCAAGAGACCGCATCAGTTCCCGAGGCTGTTGAACTGAACCCCATGACAAGGAATCCAACCGCGTCAATATTGACGGCTTGTTGCGTCATGGACGATTGGGGTGGTGTAGAGAGAAACGAGATGGACTGCCTTTCCATTGAGTGATACGGCGCATATCTGCACATGTTCTCGGGCAAAGTTTGCAGTCTTCCTTGTCGATGATTGGTCTGATAGTTGACATGTAGGTACAGAACAGATATGGATTGTCGCTAAGATACCACGATTAGTTCTTCACAATTGGCTGAGTCGAATTCGTGGCGTTTGGCTGCTAGTTTTGATTGCATATCAATTATCGTCGGGGACACTGCGGCAATACCTGAGCAGTCACGAAGATCACAGTGCCATCTTGTCGATCAAGAAGTTGGTCCGAGGCAAACAAGTCTTCGAACGGCATATTGATGGTACTCAGGGGTGAGAACATGGCTTGGTGCCCTACATGGTCAACTTCACCCGTTGCCCGTTATCATTCCAAACTGCTGGCAGCATGGATCTTCATTATCAATAGCAATCTCAGCTGATCAGAATTCAAGCCTTACTTTCTTTAACCCACCAACAGTTTGTTGGCGCTTTACAGTGGTTCACTCATCCCAGCAGATTATGTTTTGATTGTATTCGGCAGCTGTCTCGGTACCATAATGTCCTTGCTGCACAAGTTCCAACTCGATTTTTTCTGCCCATGTACTAATCAACTATGTTGCAGTGGGCGATCAAGTGACACTACCAACTTGAGGGTAGCCGACCGGGAACAATTCGACGGCCACCGTGTATCTATGAGTTGAGACCGCGTTTGAATCAAGCTTCAGGATGTGACATTATCGTGTGTTCACTTATGTACAATATCAGCGGTTCGAGATCCCCACGACTTTGTGCAACCCTTGAAGAACGCATGACAGCATACTTCCTACCGGCATGATTCCTCTGGATTGACGATTAAGCATTTGGCCAAACATGCCTGCAATATCATTCTCCTAATCGTTGGCAAGGAAAATATATTTGTTTGGGTCGCACCATGCGAACTTCTCTGAAGACTCGATAACTCTCAGGGTTGCCTGCGGAAAAACAATCGGAGAATCTGAACCGGGCAGAACAACAGGTTCCTGCCAGCACCCGAGACAACGACACAGATCGTCCCGCCACGGGATGAGACTTGGCTGGACTTGGATGTTCGTAGACTTGCCTTGATATTTGTATGTTAAATAAAACGTAAGGAGGTGTTCTGTTTCATTACCATGGTCATGCATGCAGTTGGAGGCTTCGGCCGCGTAGCACGATCAGTCCACCTAACAAAGGAACAAATATCTTTTGCGTCTTAGTAGTCATGTGTCACAGAGAAACGTGAGGCTGCCGCGCACTATTGTGCCACAACCGACCGCCTTCTTAAATGACCTCGCTCCGCGCGACCGGTCGTCCTACGCGACACCGGTTGCCCCACACGAAGCGGTTCTATATAAGCGAACTTCGTGTTAGATATCCATCTTAGTTAGACTAAGCCACTTTCAACCCTACGATTGTCTTCCGCTAGGTGACCCTGATTTTAGATGTCATGTTTACCAGGTAGAATCTGTGGTACGTCATGAGAGCTTACAGTATAGTTTCGGAAGATTTCCGAGTGGTTGCAAACATTCTGCTACGTAAATTTTAGCATTATTGAACGGATCCTTTAAACCTCATCACTCGTTTGAGCGTCTCAACGGTCGACGAGAATTCTTTACACACTCATGATTTCTGTCTCAAATATCTAACACGTCTATGTTCTCGTGCCCGTTTGGCGAGGCGAGCGCTGAGGTCCCACAACTGGGCCTTGCGATAACTAGCAACTGTAGTTATCACCGCGCCTGCGGTAAAAGCTTCTGACTGCCTGACAACCAAATCACAATGCCGAGCCCATAACAGGTTGAAGAAACGGGGCATTGGTAGAGTCAACGTGCAGTATCCGAAATGGAACTCTTAATTGCTGGGAGCCGTCGGGAGGCCGGGAAAGCTCCCTTAACCTGGGTCGTCAATCAAGCAGATATCCCCATCGGCCCCAGGTGCTCACAGCAATATCCCGACGGCAGCCGAGCACTGGTGTCTGGTAAGCTTTCGTAAGTGAATGCCAGTTCGACGACATGTTCAGTGGGAGTATGAGGGGTTTGCCAACAAACAACTTTCGTTATTCAAACAAAGTCGTCCATTTGAGCAAGGCCAGCTAGATACTGTTTGTTTGCTGCGAATCAGTGTTCACTACAGCGTATAAACTGATTAGAAGCTTCTGGTGCGAGTCTGAACCGGAGAAGTTGACGAGTTGTCTCAAAAATAGCTAAGGGGGACTAAGGCGGCAAGATTGTGATGTTAAACCACACTGTATCACGACAGACTGGAATGTTTCTTCAATCTTCCGATTGGATTTCCGCTCCCATTGTGATGAGATGCATGTTGCAAGGGGAGACGTGAACATGGTGTTCCTTTGATATTTACGCTTGGAGATGCCTTGAGCGCATGCAGAGCGCCTAAAACGTATCACAGGTGGTCAGACACGATGTTTCTTGGAATACTTAGCATTTAGTCTTGAATCGATCTAACGTCACGGTACAGGGTTGAAGATAAAAGGAGCTCGGGCGAGATTGTTCGTGTCTCTGCATAGCCTACATATTTCAAGAATCCGTCACCAATCCCTCGGAGTTTTACCCATCGCTTCCTATCTTACAGTTCACAATTCATCACGGCTGTCTTTTCATCTTGTGACCCTTAGTGTAGCTTCGTTCGTAAGATCTAAAGGTCCAGGCTAACTAGCTTCACAGTACAATGCACGTCATACTCAATGTCCTTCTAGTCATTGCCTCTCTCTGTACCGATGTCCAGTCATCTCCAGCGGCTGCCGACAAGTCCCAAGTTCCTAATGCTGAAGTAGACGTTGCAGTCTGCGCCTCCTCGATGGGAGGTATTGTGGCCAGGAGCGAGATGAGCGAAGCAGCCAACCTGCAAGGCATGGGAGACCTCACGCTATCAATAGCCGACGACAAGCCCACGTGGTCCCTCTGGTGCCCGAACGACAACTGGGTTTACTACTACAACTGGGGGCCGTAGGTCTTCCTCGTTATGCTGGAATCGTCCGGGTATACATCCGGCTTTGCTGACTTTTTCTTCCACCCAGCCTGGTTAATTACATCTGCGATCAGTTCGGTGATTCCTTGGAGCATGGCTTCAACGCTTTGATACCCGAATCCTACTACTTGGTAGACAGAGCCAAGTCCGTCACTCTGGGATGGAGCCCGGTAAAGGGAGGCACCTGCAAGGGGACCTGCAAACAGGTCTTCAACACCATGCGCAGCTCGGGTGGCTGTAAGTGAACGATTTCTGACCTCAAGCCGTCGTTCTGTTCATTTTTAACGTTTCCCCCCCCCCCCCCCCCCCCCCCCCCCCCCCCCCCAA
>LFIW01001224.1:0-18209 GCA_001625285.1 Colletotrichum incanum
CAGCCATCAGCGGCGCAGGGGGTTGCACCAAGTGGGTCGGTACAATAGGGGGATAAAAAACTTACCCATCACACCATAGTATGCTGAGTGCGTCAGCCGCAACGCGCTACACTACACGGTGCTTACTATGTGGCGCCGCTAAACCCATCCAATTGTGGTGACAGCCTGAGACAAGATCCCTTTCTGTTCGTTTCTCCCTCGCGTCACAACACTGATTAGGGGACGGTTTCTAATTTAGACATCTCCTTGTTCCCAATCGTTCGTCCTCTGACTCTGGTTCTTGCTGAAATATCGTCGGTTAGGTGAACCTAAGCTAGAAGCTCTTCCTCAAACTCTTCCGGCTTACTTCCCTGTCCGTCACTGTCGATTGAGTTGTAGCTGGAGCGTCGTATGCTGCCGCTTTTCCATAGATCGAACATCTCACAATCCCGTCATTCTTTCACTGGTTGCCTATCATGACAGTCGCACAGGGGTATCACAACCTCGTCCCCGCGACGAAACTCTCGCCGCCCGTGGATACCACGCAACCCTATGACCCTTCTACCCTCTCAGGCAAGACAGTTCTCATCACCGGCGGCGCTCTCGGTTTAGGCGCGGCTTTTGCACGGGAGTGGGCCTCTCAAGGGGCCAACGTGATCGTTGGGGACATCAACAGGTCCGTCGGCGAAGCTCTCGTCGCCACACTTCGCACCGAGAACCCCAAGGGCTCTCACCACTTCGTGACTTGTGACGTAACCTCCTGGGACTCGCAGGTCGTCTTCTTCAAGGAGGGCGCCCGCCTCTCGCCCAATGGTGCCATCGATGTCGTCGTAGCCAATGCGGGCGTCAACGACCCGGGCGCCAACCACCGGTTCGAGAGCCCGTCAACCTCCAGGACGGACCCGGACGCGCCCAGCGAGCCGTCTAACAAGATCATCGACGTCAACGTTACAGGTTTGTCGTACACGACGCACCTCGCCCTCTTCTGGCTGCCGCGCAACGGCGCCTCCCGAGACAGGTGCCTCATCTTCGTCGGCTCCGTTGCGGGCGTGGGCCACTTCCCGGGCCAGTCGCCATACACCATGTCCAAGCACGCCGTGACGGGCCTGTTCAGGTCGATGCGCGCCACAGCGTACATGCGCCACAGGATCCGGCTCAACATGGTTTGTCCGTACTTCGTCAGCGGAAGCAGCATGTTCCCGGCGTCCGCGGAGGCGGCTTTGCTGGGTGGCGGAGCGGGCGGCGCGCGGTTCGGGGATGTTGTTGATGCGACGACGAGGCTGGTAGCGGATGAAAAGATTATCGGGCGGGCGTTGCTTGTGGGACCGCCTGTTGCGGATGGCGAGGGCGGGGCGGAGGGGACGGAGAAAACGGCGGTATGGGATGTGTATGCCGAGGATTACATGGACTGCGAGACGTTTGTGTGGCGGTGGATTCGGATGTTGAACACGGTTGAGTACCTTAGGGGGTGGACTGGTTGGGTTGGAGATGCGTTTTCACTGCTGACAAGGCCTATCAGGGGGTGGAGGTGAGATGTGAGGCGAGGGGGGATGCGGTTGCTGAAGACATCAAGGTGCTTAGTTTTTCGTTGTGAATGAGAATGAGATGACATGGCTAACAATGGGACTGAGCGAAAACAATCATCTTACGGGGTGCCGGAGGATGGGATTACTGATGGGGGTTAAATATCATGCTAAAACCGGGAGAGGATCTGGTCGCTCACTTCCGCAGACGACAACCCAAGCGAACTGGGAGGGCTGACAGAGACTCTGGTCGGAACAAAAGTGAAAGACGGACGGATTCACAGCTAAAAAATCCAAGCTGGTTGTTATCATTGATGTCCGGTTTGCGCATGGAATCCTGTGGGCGCGACAACCCGCGATGGCAGTCCCCCTCGCCATCGACGAGCACTGGCCAGGATACCGGTGGTGGTGGTGACGCTCAGGTCGGTGTCGTTTGTTGAAAATGAATCACCGCAATGGCGCAGGAGCAGCCCGGAGGTCTGAAGTCCTTTTGCCGGGTGCGATAGATTCGCCGGTGTCTTCTTGTAGCCGGAGGAGCCCAGAAAGACTGTCGCTTGGGCTCCCCTTCCACAGTAATCCAGAGACGTAATTGTCTCCATTCACCACAGGGTTTGAATGAAGCCCTGCTGTTTCATTTCCAGAACCGGGGGCTTTTCCTTCTCTTTCTTCTCGTAGGCTATCAGAGGGGTTGCACTATAGCGTGGACGGCGGAGTGAGAATGGATGAGGTCTTGGGAAACGTGTCCTGACGAGCATGAGCTTCGATGTTGATGCCGAGGCTTGGGCCAAGCCTTGTTGACGTGTGAAATTCAACAGCAAGGCGCTACGCCCAAGCTATTGTCCCGGACGTGACCGGAAGATACCTCTGCCGAAGAAACGGAGTCCATTGTTCTTCTGTGGCCTCAAGGGAGACTTTGTGCCGCGTCGATAGCAAAAATATGATACGGGATGATGACCCACGTATTTGCTGGTTCTAGGTAACTGTCTCCTGGATGGCGCTCCCTGGACCTCGTAAGCTATCATGCTGTATTAGTCGAGCAGGGTCCATCGCTTTCCCTTCTCCGCAAAAATATGGAACTACATCCGCGACAATTGATAGAGCACTTGTGGAGTCCATGTGCCAGAGAACTCCAAGAAGGACATCTAGCTCTTGCCACATTCTGGAGAGCGTAGGGCGTTCGTCGACGTATACAAGTCTTTTCTCGTGGCCCGGCCTCACTGTCGGCGTCGTATTAACCATGCATACTAGAGAAGAATCTCATGGAAGAGGAGACCTGTCTACAAGGAGAGTTGGACAAGTGACAATGGGGACGAGATGGACTCAAGACGCCCTCCGATGTGGAGCTTTCAGGGTCGGAACAAGACTAAGAAGATGTCCGACTCGACGATAGAATGTCGCTTCTGACTCTTGACTTGGAGGAGGAGGGAGGGGTACGATGCCGAGAGCTATAAACATCTAGTCGATATATACTTAAACGCCCTCGTAGTGGATCGAAAACATGTTGACAGGCGACGAGGCATGGTGGCCCATGAGTCTCATTCTCAACTGTCTCTCTACCAAGAGTATTGTTGAGGGTGGACTTGGGAGGAATATCGATTTGACATCCTTCTTTTCCAGGACCATTTTCTGCAACAAGGGTCCATGTGTTGGGAGATTTCATTCACACTGAGACTTTGTCTAGAAAACAAAACCACACTTCGACTATAATCTCCCAAAGCAAACATAACGAAAATCCCGATGCACATAGAACAGAAGGGATGAGGCTGGTGTGTACCCCATAAGATGTCGTTATTGGCGGCCAAGTGGACAGGTGACTACCCTTGCTACAGCCGTCATCGACTCAGTGTTGTTTCGAGTGATAGTACCAGGATTTCGAGGACACCTGCAATGGAATGTACGGGTCCATGCATGACGGCAGACGATGCAAATATTGGGCCCAGTCACGGCACCGTCACCTACACAAAGTGTGCCGGGTAAGGTATGCTACGTGAAGACGAAGAGCGAGTTCTGGTTATCATTGGTGCTTGAGCTTTCATCTAAATTCTCTATAGCACGTATAGTCCATGAGATCACCCAGCCCTGAGAGCTAGACTGAACGGTGATGAGGTATTGTGCCTCTTCTACTCGCGGCGCCGCGATGCTCCTGGCAGTGGTTGCTGACCTATCTTCGACGGTTCCCCGGACAGCAAGGCCATTTGGTATCCTCCCTTACAATGGGCTGTGCGAGACCTTCGGGTACTGACTACCGGCCGCAACTGATTCTGATGGAAGGGTGCGTGGTGCGATCTCAAGCGTCTATGAGCTTGCTACCTGAGATGGGCTCGATGGGCGCTCCAGCGCATGAAGTAGAGCGAGCGGCTTCGCTTTTTGCTTCCCCTCCCCCAGACATGTTTGCAAGATATCATAGGTTGGCCTCTATTCTTTTGAGAAGCCGTGGCCAGAACGAAGTGTGGAATATCGTGGAAGCTAGGAGGCTCACCCACTATCGGGAGGAGACGGGCCCATATTCATGGCTACTTGAAACGATGGATCCAAGTGCATCGGTGTATGTTGCCGCTGACTCAGATCAACATTCTGGTTCGGATTTCCATTCATCCCCTCCGGCCAGCCCATGGTCATCGTAGCCCACAGGTCAGTGTAGACAGGCTGACCGTTCACCATCGTCGACGTTCCATTCGGCACAGGCGGGATCAAACCGTGCGCACCATCTCGGTTGATATCCTCGTCCCATATCGGAAAATACGGTTCCAGACTCCCATCAAACATGGGGCACCCGCGGACACTCCTCGGCAGCTTGTTCACCGGCGTATCGATGTTCGCCACGCGGCCTTCGTACTTGCGCTTGATGACCGCGAAGACGACCTTGCTCGCCGAAAAGACGTCCATACTCTTCGTCGACGGCGTTAACTCCTCGTGGTGCGCAGACAATCTGGCGAGGTACGAGTCGAACTGCAGCTGTTCGCGGGCGCGCGCGTGGTCCCACCCAGGGCACAACGGCAGTGGGAAGGACAGGCGGATGGCGGCGATGGTGGCCTGGATGAAGCGACCCCAGTCGATAGAGCTCATCTCGACGAAGGCGCTCTTGTCGAGGTTGACAAAGAAATCGAAAAGGCTGCGTAGGAGCGTCAGACACCGCTCGAGGCGCGGGGCGGGGATAGGCGGGCCGAGGGAGGGGTCTCCCATTTTTGATTTCGAGGACAGGCGGTAGATGGGACCAGCGAGGAGAAAGATTTCGGTGAATAGACTTGAAATTTTGATGGAGGCTAAGATGGGTCAGTACAAGAGACCTAAATAGGAGAACGTGAGAGTAAAACGCACCAATATCACCCAGACTACTGGGTATTTGATTTTGCCAGTCTCTCAGCTGGCTATTGAGCCCGAGAAACATGAAGTGAGCCTGCTGCTTCGCTTGCTCCGTCACAGGGATATTCTTCGTCATCTCGGACGCCTCCTCGGTGATGTGCAGCAGCCTTGCGAGCCACGCGAGGGTGTGGTCCCCCTTGAGAGCGGAGCTGCGCTCGAGGAGGTCGCAGCAGGTAGCGGTCCACGAGGTGTACGGGAGTGATACTAGCGACATTCTAGCCCATGCCATTGCGAACCTGGAATAGGTCAGAGTCGTCTTGCGGAAGTACTGCAGAGAGGGCAGCACGTGCGCTTTAACCAGATAGTAGCAAGATAGGTATGCGCGGATGCCTTCCATCTGGTCCGGTGTAAATGGGGTAGACACATCCGCACCTTGGTAGGGTGGGTGGTTGAGGTCGAGGTCGTGGAGGATCTCGGCTGCCATGCGGACATAATGAAAGGCCTGTTTGCTCTTTGGGCGTAGGTGGAAAGGGTACCTGCGGTTGTTAGGCGGTTAAGGGGGGAGAAAGGAAATAAGGGCCTGCGTACCACGCCGTATAGATGAGCAAACCTTGGAGGAGTTCCAGGGTTCGTTCGCTGCCGGCCACGAATTTGAGGCCGAGAATCTTGCGGAACTCTTCATCGTAGAGTGTATGTCCCTGCAACGCACTCGAGGCGGACGCCGTTGAAAGAATGGCAAGAAGCAGGAACGGCTTTGTCTTGGACAGAGACGTGACAGTGGCGTCCGGGGGAAGTGCCACGCAGGGAAAGTGCTTCAGCATGACACGGAAGGTCTGCAGCAGCTTCTCGGCGGAGTCAAGGTTGAACTGGGGCTTGAGGCCAAGGTTCGACACGGAGATGGACGGGCCCGAGCCTGAGGACGGCGGGGACGATATGGAAGAGTAGGGTCCACTGCCGAGGTCCTCGAGGCCGAGCATTATGTCGATGGACTCCATGTCGGACGGAGGTAAGAACTCCTCAAAGAACTTGTCATGTCGTGCGGCAAGATTCTCAAGGTCGTCAGGCTCTTCCAACTGAGGCATCTCAAAGTCGATGCTGAAAGTCTTGGACGGGCCCGGTGGTGGAGGAAGTCTTGAAGCATCCTGGTTCCTGTTACAGTGTGAGTAAGATTACGAGATACGGGAAGTGTGTGGCGGGATTTGTCGTTAAGGATATTAACGGCGAGAAGCTTACAATCTAGATTGTCGCGGACGGCGGGTTCTGGGACCGGTACGGAAGATGCATTCTCTCTTGAACTCAAGACACCTGATTCGCTCGGTAGACTGGTGAGCACACAATTCGACTTATACGCCGAACCAAGTCGGGGATATGAACAGAGGGTGGGTACACATCACACACCTTCGACAAATTCCGGGTTGCACGCTGGTCTGGCACTTGACCTTGGCCGCCCTGCATGCCTCGCAGGCGTTGGTCACTCTCTGTCGCGGAGTCGCGCAGTCGACCAGTGCATCGGCAACGATGGCATTCTCCATAATGAGATAATGGGGACCAAAGATGAGTCAATCAGAGGCGAGAGATCCGAGTGAGGATAAAGATCAGGGGAGAGTTCAGGTATCCGGTCCGAAATGGAGTGGTCTTGAGGATTGCGTCGATATGGTAAGGTAGGCAGACGGATGAAGGGGAAGTAATTGAGTCTTCCGCATCCGGATGCGCAGGGAGATAACTTTCGGCTCGATGGCCGCGAAAAAAAGGATCAAGCCGGTGGTCAATGACAATTCAGAGACCAATCCGTTAAGTTCTCACCTGATGGTTGACACTCACGAAGCGATGAGTCGAATAGGGAGGAAAAGAGAATTCGGTAATGGGATTGAACTCCGCCTTTTCCTTCGCGGGGACAATGCAAGAACGAATAAGTGGCCAATAAGTTGATGAATCCTCCGAGTAAGCTCGGATGTTGGTGATTGGAGGATGTTTGCTGCAGGCTGAAAAAGGTCTCCGCCCTTAGGGCGGATTTTAGTAGGGGTCTCGAACGATTTGGGTGGGTTTAGGCGCTAGAGCCCATGTTTTCTTTGGCTTGGTCCTCCGCGCTGGTCGTAAGTTCCGAACCACGTCGGAGTGTATCAGAATTCAAGTGGACTTTTGAACGCTACAACCGAGCTGATAAGATGGGCCCCAATTGACGCGCACCAGGAAAGCTGATGTCAATCGTGTTCGTTAACATAGCTATTGGATATAGCGCAATCGTCGAGCGGTCAGTTAAACGGCTGCGAGCGACCGAAGCCTCATCTTGCGCCAACTGAGATGGCAATTTCAGCATTGTGGTTCTCACTTTTTTTTATTCCTCAGTCAAAGACGACGTGTTGTTGTACGGAACTAGGTCTCTGTCTTAGTGTCCTGCATACGAACCCCGACGCTAAGGACAAGAGCAGGCAGCAATGAGGTTAATGCTCAAGGCAGTAGCCATCGGACGTTTTTAGTGCTGGATATCGTTGATGTCAGGGTTGTTGCCCTTGAAGACGCGTTCAAAAGCCTCGTCAAGCCGCCACACGAACTTTGAGATGTTGTTCACATGGTACTTAGTCTTCTCGTCGTTGTCGTAGACCAGATGCTCTCCCTGGGTGTCGAGGTCGATGCCGAGTCCCTTCCAATTTGGAATGTGAACACCCTCCCGGTGCTCCTGGAAATCCGAGCTTGCGCAGCGCGATGAGCAGTAGACTATACTTTGCCCTAGCTGCTCTGCGCATTCTTCACAGATGACGGGTCCGTCGCCGCTGCCACTCATTTCCTCGTCCTCGTCCTTAAGCTGAATACATCCTTCGCCGGCGGCGCAACTGTGTGCGGTTTGAACATGTTGGTCCTAGTTGTTTATCAGCACACGACCCGTCGTGGGAATTAACAATGAAAGGCTCACATATGCCTCATCGTAGCACTTTTCCGAGTCGAAGACCGTCCTCTTAGTCAGGCTCAGCTCGGCGAAGACCAGGCACAACGGGCACGCGATGACCTCGTCCGGCGACACCTTGCCTGAGCATGCAAGGCACGGCGGGAGATCGTACAGTTCCTTATTGACCTGAGGCCCCTGCGGAGGGGGCTGCTGTCGCTTCTGAGCTTTCAGGAGCTTATCCTGCTCATGTGCCGCCTGCGCCCTCTTAAGCTCATTAAGCGTCCGCTTGTGCTTGTCCATGTTTCCCGAGGCCTGCGACCTAGCTGGCCTGTCAGCCGCCATGGCGGACACAACGTCCTCGATAGAGACGCCGGAGCGCAGCTTCTCCACGTATTTTTTGCATGATGTCGGGACCTCGCCTGTCCGGGGATCTCGAAAGAATACATCGATGAGAACTTCAGTCTCCTTCTCGACGGCCAAGTCATCGAACGTGGGTGCCAGCTCCTCAAGACTCGGTGCGTCTTCAACACCCTTACTGACGGCTCTCCTGACATCCTCAATGAGTGAAGACGTGGATTTCTCTTCATCCTCTAGAGCAGCTTGGAACTCGACCCTGCCTATCGAGGCTTCAGCGACGCGTCCCGCTGCTGACTTGGGGAGGGACTCGCGGTAGTGTCTCTGCTTTTCCTTGTCGATCCGGGCCTCAATGGCTTTGAGATCTTCACTGAAGTCCTTTAGCTTCGTAAACAAGCTGTCAAGATCGTTCAGGAAGGCCTTATCGTTAGAGAACCACTCGTCCTTGGAGTCAATATATCTGGTTCTCATCGTCTCCACAACATCTCCGTAGCAGTCCTTGCAGTGCGCTACATGAGCCTTGCCATGTTCCTGCGCGCATTTTGTCTTGAGCCTTTCAATAGAATCAGCCTCCTGACGCTGCTTTCCCCGCTTGACTTGCAGTGCCCCTTGCTTGCTTCTGCTCATCTTGAAAATGTTGTCGTGGTGATGGGCGGCAGTATGAGATGTGGATGACGGGGCCCGGTCGGAAACTCAAAACTTGTAAGCTAGCACTTGTTTTAAAGTGAGTAGTAATCCAAAAAGAATATGTTGTTGTTTTCCCGAGAGACGTCTGTCGTTATCGATGATGATGCTGAGTGAATCTACAATGTAGAAACGATTTGAGAAGCTCGTGGTTGAAGTGAAGAAGAGTGGATCATGGAGGTCGGGGGGTTACCGTGATACTTCAGCCAGCGCACGGCCCTCAGCTGTCGCTTCGGTGAAGGTCTGCCGAACTTCAGCCGGCGCATCCATGACAGAGGCTTTGGTGCTGTGAAGCTTCGGATTTTGGCTGCAACCATCAACATTCACGACCAGTAATCCAAGACAAAATGGTAAGTTACGCGCGCGCGTTCGAAGAGAAGATAGCTAATGACGAAAATCATGATAGGCCGACAAACTCCGTAACCAGCAGGAGCTCGAGCGCCTTCAGGCCAAGTACGTCGGCACGGGACACCCCGATACCACCAGTTGGGAGTGGAAAACAAACATTTACCGCGACACGTACTCTTCCATCGCCGGTCACCCCCCGATGCTCTCATATATGGCCCTGGCTGAGAATGAGCCTACACAGCTACTCCGCGCGAGACTCATCAGGGTATGTCTCGACTGTCCTTCACCCACCAGGTCGCTCCGTATACATAATGCTGACTGTTGGTAGAAAATGATGCAGCCTGCCGGTCCGCCACCAGTACGCGAAGATTAACGACCGAACCTACATGCAGGGGGAAAGAGTCTGAAGTATTTTGAAAATTAATGGGCGGACACACCGGCGTTGGGCGACATGTTTGCTTTAGGATCGATAAAGGAGGGTATATATACCCCTAAAATCCATTGCAGTATCTACTGGCTGTTCATGCACTCATGCGCTAAAAATGCTTGCTACTTGTTGGGTATCCCATTCCACAAAAACCAGGCCGGCCTCTCCTCGCCATGCGCAACCTTCCCGCGCCTCTATAAGCCTCTCAGTGCGACGGACCCGCCTCCGGAGCCTGCGACATATCCACGTCACCATCAGCATCTTCGAGTGGTTGAATCCCAAAAGTCGCCCCAATCTTCTTCTCCAGATCCGCATCCGCCTGGTCACCATATACAGCACGTACCAGGCCTGCTGCCCCATCGATGCCAACCTCCTCGAGCCCGCGCGGGCCGACGAGCCAAGTGATGTCCTCACTGCCGTCCTGCGCCTGCATTGCCGCATTCTTCTGTACCTTTCGCACGACGTAGCCCTGTGCCTGCATGCGCTTCAGCACATCTTCCGTCCTCTCCGATGCGACGTTGGCCTCGGCGTTGACGCGGTTGAGGTGCCGCCGCAACTTCTGTTCGGACAGCTCGCCGCCACTAGCGAGGATGATTGTTACAATCATAGTGTAGAAACCCATGTACGATGCTTCAGCTTCAATGCTTGGTGCTTTTGAGGGGGCGATGATGGTCGGGGCGCGGTAGCGGGCAGGGAGTGTCGTGGAGAGAACGAAGACGCCGGAGCTGGTCTTCGCTTGGGAGCCGGACTTTAATGCTGTGTGGTGTTAGTCCCTGTAATCGCGTACTCCCAACTCTGCTTTGGACTTGCCTTGGCGCTTCTCTGCCATTGTGAACTTTTCCCTAACGGCGAGTTCCTGCAGCTCCATGCCCCAGACGGTGCGGAGCTGCTGTTGCGCCAGATCGAAAACTTTCCTGAAGGCTCTACCCTGGTCTCCAAGAACTGACAACCTGTCAGCTGCGGCTCAGACTGTGTGGATTTCAACAACATGGTTCCTCACCTCGCTCCTTGATCCCGTCTCGACGGATTGGCGTCCGAGAGAACTCGCAAGCCAGAGCGTAGCGCACCATTTTCTTCGCGAGCTGATCTTCTGCGCTGGCTGCCGCATCTACAGCACCGTTTTCGGACTCGTCATCTTCGTGGGATACATCGCGAATTCTGCGTTGTCTGGAGTGTCTTACTTCCTCTTCTGAGTCTTCATCCTCCACCTAACCACTGTTAGCTATCATAGACGGATGTCTTCAACTGGGGTGGGTCGTGCCTGTCGTCGTCTTCTCTGTGAAGGAGGCATTTAGGGTTTCCCTAGCCAGAGAGACGCGCGATTCGCCCTGATATCTTTTGGCGCCGAAAGTACGGAATTTAGACAATGATAAAAAAGAAAGCGGTGCTGGCGTCTTCGGTCTCAAGGTTCAAGTGACGTGCGATTTGGATTGACGCGACGCGATTTTGGGCGGGGCACTTTACTTCGCGCGCCCGCGCTCTTTCCTCTATTTCTTTATCTTATCTCTTATCTAATCATTACCTACCTGTCGCAAAATTTAGGGAGCTTTGGATCATGACATGCTTGTTTGTCGCAGTCGTCTTGGAATGAGCATTCGAGCATTGTTCAGCGTTTTCTTTTTCCCAAATGATTTCCCGAGCAGTTTATGCTCGAAGTGTGTGTCTGCGATGTCAATTGCGACTCCTCGACCGACCAAGAGCCCATAGCTCACTTCGAATCCCCCCTTTACGAACCGACTTCCTTCAGCGACGGTTATACAGCGGTGACTCGGCTTGGGATCGGCTTGAGGCCGAATCAAAGGACAAGAAAAACATATCAAGTAACAGCAATGGAATTCAAAGCGATCCTTCGGCCCCAAAAGATGAGCCACCTCAGGCGCAACCAATTGCTCCCTCACAATCTGTGGCATCAGAGCAAGATGTTCCTTTGAATGAGACGGAGCCCGCGGCAGCTTCCGCAGCTGGCAGATCCACGAAGCGAGACGGCCCCCTCATCACTAGATACTATACCGGCGTGGATCCTAAGGATCGCCGCGAGCGCCGCCGTGTAGGAAACCGCAGCGTATACTTGCAGTCTGAGCAGCTAGACGTCAACATGCTAGGAGAGAAGGCCCGGACGATCGTCATGCGCGAGATGGGCGGGAACTACAAGAACATTAGGGAACTGCCGGTTGAAGAGCTTCTGCCCCAGGAGTTCGACATCAAAGCATCACTTAATGCGGAAGAGAAGGACTTTACGATCGAGGAGGCTCTGGCCAACGTTGACGATATCCGTCCCACCGACCCCATCGTTTCGCAGAGCGAGTTTGATGGGCTGTTGGAGGTGCTTGTTAATGGGTTCACAGTTGCTCAGCTCAGGGCTTATCTTGCGCGCGAAAACGCGAAGGCTCGAACGACGACTGCGAATGGGAAAGTTTCGCAATACGGTTGGGTTCAGGACGAGATCCCCTGGACCCCCTTCCTGAAGCCGGAGATTGTCGGCTCTCCGAAGGAGAGACTTGCCTTGACCCTAATGATCGAGGCTTGGCGTTTAAGCATCAGGGAAATGCTTGATGGTACCGGCTTCTATAGCGCCAAGATCAAGGAAAGGGTTATCGCACTCTTAGAGAGTAAGTAATTCAGTCGCCTATCCCGATGCCGTCTAACATGTGGCAGGAGACCACGCGAGACTCGATGCTATCAGGGAGGCTTACCTCGATGAGGGTGAGAGCATTGAGCTCAACAATCAACGAGTGAGGATCACGGCCACCAAGGCCAAGACAGAGACCATCTTGAAGAAGCTGGACGAAGCTGCTCAACTTGTTATTACAAAGCACGTCGATGCCGCTTGGCTTTCTAACTGCGACGCTCGTTCTACTTTGCTGCACCATCTTGGTCGTCTCACCAACACGTTCATCACGTATAGCACTAAGACGCACACCGTAAGGCGAACCCCTTCTCTGAGCATTACTGGCCACGTCTAACAGCGAGACAGCTTCGCATTTCATGGTTCAAAGACGGAGCTGTGGAGGAAAACGACGTTGGCGAACAGTTAGAAAATGTTGTTCAACGTCTTTTATACACCGCCTTTCATCCCAGAGATACTTCTGTATCTCTCAAGTACGACCCGAAGGACAACACCGGAAGACTTGTCCCCGAGCTCCGCGGGCAAGAAAAGCTTCCATGGAAGAGCAGACTTACACAGTGGGCTCGCTATGTGACCCCGGTCGGTCGCATTTCTCCAGCAGAGTCGGCATTCCCTCTCAATGCCAGCGAGGTTCTGTCTCATCCTATGCAACGGCCCGTGCAAGATGTCGACACTCCATGGAGCAAGGCATACACGTCAACCGTCGCTTCCTTCGGTCAGATCCTTCACAGAAACCAGGACTATTTCAGCCTGGCTGCAGCGGCCAAGGCCAAGACCCATATCTTCTCATCGACTTCCCCTCATCCCACAGGTCTTACTGCCTTGTCTGAGGCGCTTCCTACAATCCCAACGCAGCCCATTCAGACAACTCTCGTTCTTGGCTTCCATCCGCATCCTTCTTTACACGAGATAGAAGACTTGCCCCGTCATCTCGAGCTTCGCCTCACCGTTCCGGAGGAACTTCCCGAGGGCCCCCTGACGTGGGATGTCTGCGAAAAAGCTCTTGTCGCGGTCCTCGACCAGAGTTCCACCGACATCGCATACCCCTCCGAGCCCGTTGACGTGCGTCTGTCCCAGTCGTTGCTCTCAGCAATGTCACCTACTGCCCTCGACGACTCTCCTTTCCGTGAGTATACCGAAAATGCGAAGTTGGACCTGCTAGCGGGCCGTCTCCGCCCGCCGCCTGAGATTGAGCTCTCCGGTCTTCCCTCCACTAAGGGCAGTGGCGTCATTGGTGGGACGGCCAAGTACGTCTTCTCTGGCCTCGAGATGCGTCGAACTTTGGATGCAAAGTACGAGGGCCACAAGCTCCACTACACGAGTGTTGAGGCGGGCCTGCACGGCGGCCGGCGTTCGGAGCTGGTGCTTGAGGCACGGCCAAAGGATAACGATCTGTCGGATCAGTTAGAGAACGCTTTCGCTGACAGATTTCTGGCTGTGGCACACGGTCTGGTGAAAGGAAGGGTCCTGAAGTGGGTCGGAGAGAGAGATGTCGCGCGAGAGTTTGATGAAGTCGGCGCTGGTGATGTTGAGGCAGAGCAAGCCCAAAAGCAGATTGAGCGCGATAATGCTGAGGGGCAGTCGAGCACGGTGGCATCGTCTGTGAATCCCGCCGCTGCGGAGGAGGGCGAAAGTGAGACGACTAAACCGGAGGAGGGGGATGTCAGTGCTTCTGTACAGGGAGGCGAGGTTGGGACGCAAAAGAAGGATGACATGTAAGATTTTGTAGCAAAATTCTGTATATCAAATGTAACATATCTCCTGTACAAAGGATGCTTCGAGAGTTTTTATTTTTATTTTTACCCTTGACGTGTTCTACTGAAACTTTGATGTGGGCGGATCTGACATGAGCGCGCAGCAGCTTCAGATGCCATCACTCACGAAAAGCGATGTCAGGTGACTGGAAGGCAGACTCCTAGAAACAGCCTCAATAGAAAATGAACTCTGCCGTTATCGAATGAGACACGTTTACCATGTGAGATGAAGGGCATGACCTTGGCTCCTGACAGCAATCAAAATCGCGAGACAGGCTGCCCCGTACGGCTGCAGCATTGGACAGAAACCTACCCCAGTGCTTATCATTCTCCAAGACCGCGTCAGCAGAATATAACTACCATAGTACGCAGCTGCTATATAACAGCACATGATACATAGGCGACACTGACGAGATGTTGGGGAAACGAAACAATCACAAATTACAGGACATAAGATGACATCACAAGCATGGGAGGCACAATCATGTAACTTGGGAATCACTTCTAGGACTCTATTTTTGTGCTACTGAGCACGTATCATGAGAAGTTTTTTGACGTAGAATCATCCGGTCCATCCTTCCTCTCGATATTCGTGCTACCAGCCATAGTCATATGTCCTCATGCCACGCAAAGGGAATTCGTAAAGCCGTAGAAGTGAGTATCCATGGCCGTGAAGCCATGGGCGTACTCAGAACCCAACCCTGGTAAGTCAAGTCGCTTATTTCTTGGCAGCCTTGGCAGCGGACTTGGTGACCTATTGATGGCTATGTTAGATACTGAAGGCTTATGAAGAGGATTGTGTGAGTGAAAACGTACCTTGCCAGAGGTGGCAGCGGACTTGTCAACGGACTTGATGACACCGACAGCGACGGTCTGACGCATGTCACGGACGGCGAAACGTCCCAGAGGGGGGTAGTCGGTGAAAGCCTCAACACACATGGGCTTGGAGGGAACCATCTTGACGATGGCAGCGTCACCAGACTTGATGAACTTGGGGTTGTTCTCAACAGACTTTCCGGTACGGCGGTCAATCTTCTCGAGGATCTCGGAGAACTTGCAGGCGATGTGGGCAGTGTGGCAGTCAAGGACGGGGGCGTAGCCAGCACCGACCTGACCGGGGTGGTTAAGGACGATGACCTGGGCGTTGAAGGAAGCAGCGCCGGCAGGGGGGTCGTTCTTGGAGTCACCGGCGACGTTGCCACGGCGGATGTCCTTGACGGAAACGTTCTTCACGTTGAAACCAACGTTGTCACCGGGAAGACCCTCAGAGAGCTGCTCGTGGTGCATCTCGACGGACTTGACTTCAGTGGTGACGTTGGAAGGAGCGAAGGTAACGACCATACCGGGCTTGAGGACACCAGTCTCGATACGGCCGACGGGCACAGTGCCGATACCACCGATCTTGTAGACATCCTGGAGGGGAAGACGGAGGGGCTTGTCTGTCGGGCGCTTGGGCTGGTCGATGGAGTCGATGGCCTCAAGGAGGGTCTTGCCGGTGGACTTGCCGGCCTTGGTCTCCTTCTCCCAACCCTTGTACCAAGGAGCGTTGGTGGTGGGGGCAAGCATGTTGTCGCCGTGGAAACCGGAGATGGGGACGAAGGCAACGGTCTTGGGGTTGTAGCCGACCTTCTTGATGAAGTTGGAGGTCTCCTTGATGATCTCCTCGTAACGGGCCTCGGACCACTTGGTGGTGTCCATCTTGTTGATGGCGACGATGAGCTGCTTGACACCCAGGGTGTAGGCGAGCAGAGCGTGCTCACGAGTCTGGCCATCCTTGGAGATACCAGCCTCGAACTCACCAGTGCCGGCAGCAATGATGAGAATGGCGCAGTCGGCCTGGGAAGTACCAGTGATCATGTTCTTGATGAAGTCACGGTGACCGGGGGCGTCTGAGATGGGTTAGTGACCGAAAAAAAATGAAACTGTGCTTCGGGAAAATTGGCAGGTGCCAATCTCGATGAGCGAAAGGAGTGAGGTAAACTTACCAATGACGGTGACATAGTACTTGGGAGTCTCGAACTTCCAGAGGGCAATGTCGATGGTGATACCACGCTCACGCTCGGCCTTGAGCTTGTCAAGAACCCACGCGTACTTGAAGGAACCCTTGCCTGTGTTTATTGTCAGTCGAATGCCTCGATGCCAAGAAGTGATTGGTGTTTCTTACCGAGCTCGGCAGCCTCCTTCTCGAACTTCTCGATGGTACGCTTGTCGATACCACCGCACTGGTAGATCAAGTGACCCTATTGCGAAAACCGTTAGTCGTAGAACTTGATAGCTTCATTTGTGAGTGGGAGTGCTTACAGTGGTGGTCGACTTGCCGGAATCGACGTGGCCGATAACGACGACGTTGATGTGAGCCTTCTCTTCCTTACCCATTTTGGCGGTTCTGGATCGAGTTGTGTGGTTTGAGAGGTGAAAGCTGATGAGATTTGTTAGATACTGGAATCGCCGTGATGAGGCTGATGAGGAAAGATTGTTATACTTACTGCACAGATGATTCGCAGAAAGAATCGGTATGTAGCAGACAAAGATCGAAAGAGGAGAGCGAGCAGACGGATGGGCGATGGAGAGGGTTTTATTTGCGTGGGTTGTTGTGTGGAAGAGTGAGATGGTGGGATGGGTGGGTGGATGGAGGGGTCGAGGTAAGAAGAGGGGCTTGAAAAGTTTTTGGCAGGGGCTAGCGTGGGGCCGGCCGCTCTTTCCAGGCGAATGCCCTAGATTTTGTGCGCCAGATATTTTATTATTGCCTTCTGCGAATATGATTGGTTGACTCGTTAGCAGACGGGTTGTCTCATGAAGTATCTCGCGGGTTGCGTTCAGTCTCCGCTTGGGTGTGGCAACCACCATGCACCCGCCCTCCACAGACAGCCCCTCATCGCACCGAATTTCACAGAAAGAGCGGTATGGCCTCCTCAGAGGTGCTTTGGAGGTTCCTAGGCTCTTCTGGATGCGGTTTTCTTACGCCGTCTCTCTATTTGGGAATCAAACAACCCGAGGCCGGTCATAAACATCACCGACACGATGAGAGCGCGGACGGCACACCTGACGTCGCAGAATGATGCCTTTGGAGGGGCAGGAATGGAGGGGTACTCGTCGGCTTGTGTTCGCGGGGCAACACCATGCATGGTCGCAAACGGGCAGACATCCCGCCTCCGTGGCCTCACCTCCCCACCAGCAGAGCTCTGGGCCTTCTACTGCAGATCCGTGATGTCAACTCTCGACTCGAGGAAATTGAACAGCACCCTCATCACGATCAATTTTCAATGGACCCTAGCTAGCCGCCTTCTTCTTGTGGGAAGGGACGGGCGATGGAACCTCCTGCTTTGTTGGCCACCTCAGATGCGTCTCATCCCAATGCCGCCGCCCATCCACCCTGCCTAGCCGTTTGGTCCCTCCCACAGCTTCGCGAAAATCTTTTTTTTTTTCTCTTTTCCTACCCCTCAGAGGTACTTCGGGACTACTTGCGCGGCGATAACGCTCCCACAGCTCTCACTCTGCCCCTCCACCCCTCCTTCAGATACATCCCTGTCAGTCACCAAGGTCGCCGCACAGCCCAACCTGGAACCCATTGCTTCCTGGTTTGAGCCCAACCCTCGTTCGGCATGAGTCACGTAGGAATCTGGCTCTCTGGCACGACTACAGCCTGAGGTAATGCATAGTAGTTAGTGTACGATGATGCTGTGGTTCAGCCCACATTAGCCCAAGGTTTCCCCGTTGAGCCTGTCCTTGTTTCTTTCCGAGTCTCTGGTGTATCCCAGGAACCATCTTCGAGTGGATGGAAAGCGCCTAAGGAAAGAATTAAAATGGAAAAAAGTGAAGCCAGGCGCTTAGGACAATTCGGCGAAAGAGTCAAAAGTCAATGCGCTCAGCAGCACATTTGTGCACGCATTAACTCCGATAAGTGTGGCTGAAAGGGAACCTAGGCGATGCGGGGTTGGAAGAGGAAAAAAAAATCTGATCTCGCGAAGACCAGGGTGGCAAATACAGATCCATGGTGACGTGCAGTCTAAGCGCCAGCGCCGCCAACAAGGGCAATTCTCTTCCTGGAGAGGTAGCATCGCGGCAACGTGCAGCTTTGCCATGGCATCGGGCGTCTCGAAAAACATATGCTAACTTTGAGCGATACCAGGCGCGACATAAATTGATAGGACGAGGGTCTTGCCTGTTTCCATGCGCCGAGCTTATGGCTGCACAAAGGCAAAACGAGGGGTGGTCTGCCCCTCCAATCCGAAGAGATGCGATAAGGCTACTATGGTGTGATGGGTAAGTTTTTTATCCCCCTATTGTACCGACCCACTTGGTGCAACCCCCTGCGCCGCTGATGGCT